>CM041778.1:359590782-359630802 GCA_023374045.1 Limonium bicolor | reverse complement strand
CTTCTCTCATTTTTGTTCCTTAATGGTTGTGTAGTCTCTTTGTAGCTAGGGATTGGGGATTTTGCCCCAAAATCCCTATACTCCATTGTAGATTCTTGAACTCATTTATGGTTTTATTTTAGTTCTTGTTCTTAGTACTGATAATAATTGTGTGTTTGTGGCTCTTAAACTTGTCACCCATGATTTGGGGATTTGTTAAGGGTTTTGTCCAATTTGTTATCTATGTGTTAAACTGGTTGGTTTGGCCTACCGATTAGTTGAGCATTCTTGTGGATTTCTGTCAACATGTGATTCTGAGATAGAAATCTGGACCGTCGGGGACTAGAACAGCGTACTCTAATATCGATGATTTCGAGATTGGATTACACTGCAACTTAAGGGGAAATTGTGCTAAATGCTATCAATTGACTAGGTACTTGGAAGATCCTCCAGGTTCCATTCCGTTGGTTAGGATTAGTAGACCTTAATTAGGCTATTAGTTAATTTGGCGTTCCTGTTGTTTAGCTATGAGTTCGAGGTTCGACAATTGGTAGAAAGGGGATGACGGGTGCGAATATCCTATCCCAAGCTACACCTATCCTAGATTAGATAGTTTAGTGTTTATTGCTTTCCTTTATTTCTCCAATTACAACCAAAAAACCCAAAACCCCTAATTTACATTTATGCACTTTTGTATATATCCTCTTGCATATTTACTAAGCATATAATTAGCTAGATAGTTACGAAGTCCCTGTGGATACGACCTTGTTGTACTACAATGATTGGGTTCACTGCCCATAGTTAGCAAGATAGTTTCTCCATTATTTTGCCCAACAACCATAACCTAATGTTTTAAGATAAAATCATTAAAAGGATTATGATATAAACTGTGATTAGAAAATTAATCTAAATAATAATCCTTAAGTTTCTTATAAATTAGATAAGCCATATAAAATACACTTATTACCAATATTCAAATGGGAGATTATAATTAAATGATGTATTTAGTAGTAGAGCTGGTAAAAGAGATGTAAATGGAAATTAGATATTTAAAACTTTTGAACCTTAATCGGACAGAACTAAGTTACATAAGATATTATATTGATACACTTTACGGTATTGGGAAATATTGATATGTTATTTGAATATAAAATATGATAATTTTCAGAATAGATGATCTTATTAAATAATTGGCAATTCTTAGATTAATTTTACCTTATGTTAAGATATAATGTTTATCCTAAAACATAATAAAGGAAAATAATTTATTACGTTACTCCTTTGAAACCTTAGGTTTTGTAAATAATTTAAAACGTATTTAAGACTTAAGTTTATTGTGGTTTAGTATAAAAGGATTATACATAGTCTATGGAGGGAATGTGGGTAAAAGTAAAACATTTAGGAAATTAAATGTAAGCAAGGATACATAAAAGGTTATCTTAAAACACCTTATTATATAGTTAATGATAATGTAAATAATATATCTTGTGAATACTAAATGTAAGAGTTCGATAAGTCTAAGTTAATAATAATATAGTTATTTCAATATGAGAGGTAATTCAACATCTTATGACAAGATTATTAGACAGTTATAATAGAAAGTCATTCTGAACTAAGGATATGATAATTGAGTTTAGTGGCTCAATTAAGTTATAATAAAATGTATCTACAACACTATGATTCCAATATACAAGATGTAGATCTTAATTAAGTTAAGGGGAAACTTAATCATGATGGTTTATTTGGTAATATTGATAAAGTACATAATCATTACATTGTGAATTAATAGTATAGTATTCTAAGATAAACCTATTATAGGTCATAAGATGATGTTTAATCTAAAGTAAGAGTAAAAGTATTGAGCTTAAGAATTGTTATTGAAATTCTAAGATTTATTGAATAACATAAAATGCATTTATGACATAAGGGTCTCAAAAGTCTTGAATTGAGAATTATGGTTAAGTATGAGTAGTGGATAAGAGTGGAACAATTAACAAGTGTTAATAAAATACATTCCTTGGTCTTACAACCTTGAGTTATACAACATTCTAAGATAAGTCAAAGGTTACACATAATATTTAAGTGAGGGCTTAAAAGACAATTGAGACAGAAATAGGAGTGAAGAATTTATTTAAGTTTAACTTAGGCTACAAGTTATTGATGTTAGACTACCTTTATTCCTCAGAGTATTGTTGATTATTTGCACAAGTCGACTAGAACTGCTACAACAATTACTAGGTACGATTTCTCGTACTCTTATGCTTTGCTAACAAGACTTAAGGGATGTTTTTGACAAACGCTAATTGAGCTAAAATGGATTTCTAAAAGGAAATGGTTGTGTGACTAACTGAGCCTTGAATGTATAACTTCCTTGGTTATTGCTTCCTTCTATTTGGTTGTCTCACTAGACATTAAGCCTAGGGTTTACGCTTCTGCACTCTGTAGGACTGAGTGTTTTGGTATTGCTCTGGTGCAGTTAGTGTTCTAGTGGGAATATGGAAAATGTCAATCTTGGTAATTCTTCTTTTGACTCTGGATATTGTTTCATCCATGAGCTGAGTCTCTTGTTGTGACGTGCGCGCGTCTTCAATGGTAACAGTGAGGGGCTGTATATCCCCTGTCCCAAAAAGGGACGTAGTAAACAGTGAGGGGCTGTATATCCCCTGTCCTAAAAGGACGCACTTGGCGGTGGGGGCCATCTCTCCCAAATGGTTTTATTCCACTCTTGAGTTGTTGGTTCTTGGATCTCTTCTTTCATTCCTAGTTCTTGTGACTACTTGGGTCTTTCTACTCCTAACTGGAATTGGTTCTAACTTGAGCATTGGATGTTCACTAACTCATGGTGTGGTTTTTGGATTGACTAACTTTACCTTTCTATTATTTATCTTTATCCTTAACTTGTTATCTTTGACTTGGTGATTTTAAAGTGCCTTGTTTCCCTGTTTTACTTTCAAGAGTTTGATTTCAAGTTACTGTTTATTTTGAAGAGTTATGTTTTAATTTATCATTTTAGAGAATTGTACCAGTTCCATTCCAGGAAACTGACTCACCCCTCTCGGGGTGGGCTGCTTGGTTTCATCTTGCAGGTACGAAATTGTTTATACAGGTGGCCACGAAGAGCATGAGTGATTGGGATGGGAATTAGGAACTGTGGAGAGTTATTTTGTTTTACGTTCAGTTTTGTTTACGTTGTTTTCTTGAGTTCAGACCGTAACTTAGATAATTGTAATGGTTGTAATTGGTGAGGTTGGTACCGGGTGTTTGGAACCCGATGGTCTGTTAACGCCTTTAGTATTTTATTTTCGCTGCAATTATGTTAAATAGGGGCGTTACAGAAATTGGTATTAGAGCGTAGTTACGCTCTGAACCCGAGAAAACTAGCCGAGTGAAATACTTAGAATATAGGTGCACTTAAAACTAGGGAATTGGGATAGAATTGGGAAGTGAGGATTCCAGTAAGGCACGACTCCTAACCCTTCTTGGATTAGTGAATGATTTATTTATATACTTTTCTTGTTATGAATGTCTGTTGAGAATGGTGTGCTGTTATACTGTTCGTACATTAAACTACAGTTAAAATATAAGTTTGGAATATCGTCTATTGGGTATGATAAGGTTTTGGTTGGGATAAATCATACATTGAGCTATTTTCAAAAGCATGCTTATGGAGAATAACATGGCTAAGAATACAATTCCATAAAAGCTAGTACACAAATTCCTATAATTGTTAAAGAATACTTTTGATGGAAAAAAGTATACAATTAGAGCTTTGAATAACTAAGTTAGTATTGATATTATGTGAAAGTACTTCAACTCCTCTAAAGTTTGAAAATAAATCTCAAGAACTACTTGGTACAAACTGTTGCCTAAAGATAATGTTTAGGAAATCTTAAGCCTTGAAAATTATTAAGCTAACAAAAACTAGTAGCATACATCCGAACCTGTAAACCACACTAAAACTCTATGTTAACTTTAGAAAGAAAATACCTAAACCTAACACCTTACGGGAAGTGCCTGATGCGACGAACTCCTAGGCTGAAAGTAGTGGGGGTGCACACCCACTTCTAGAAGTTTAGGGGCTAGACAAGCCATGTCATCTAACCGGAAATAATCTTCCATGGAAGTGATGGATTGTGTTGAACTTGAGGAGGATTGGTGGTAAGACGTTACCATCATGAAATCTTGAGCTAGGCATATTTCATTACTAGCCATAATGTACAATTCAGAATTTATACCTTAAGATCCAATATTAAAATTCATACATGTAAAGGGTTTATTGAGTTAAATCTTTGGTGAAAAATACCTATATATGGAGGAAGAGGATTTAAATTTAAGTACTCCAAGGTAGAACATCTACCCTTGTTGAATATAAAAACCGTTAAAGGAAGTTGCTTAAAGATTGAGTGAGGAGAAGAGTAATACTAAACTAAATATTATTGATCCTTAAATACTTAGTATTGAGCATTTAGTGAAAAATTGAGAGTTACTTAAAGATTGGAAATCTCATGTTTATTTGGAAGTTTAACATTATATATAAAATTTTAAAAGTCACACTAAGAGTGATATTTACCAAAAGCCACCATTATCTAAGAGAGTACTAAGTTTTAATGATCAGAGGAATACTTACATAGAACAAACCCTAAGAAAAATAATTATCAAGAGTTAGTGAGTTTTCATTAGACTAATTCATTTGACTCAAAAATTTATATATAGAGTCCCTACCTTAAAAAATAAATTTTAAGATTAAGAAATCAGATTTTTGGAGCTACATTATAATTAATTAGAACTTCCTAAAACTCTGCCTTGTGTGAAATTATGTAAATATATAATAAGTAAATTTTATGAAGTAATACTTAATGGTTCGTCTAAAATACTATAGTAATTAAAAGCAATTGAAACTTGAAAAGTCACAGAAAATATTTATTTTATAAAGTTTTAACATATGGTTGGCTAATAAACCCTTGAAGATAATTTTGAAAGATTATCTAGGATTATTAAATGATCTGAAATATTATTTTAAACTACTCAAGTATGTTACACCTAATTTATAGCTTGTTAATATAATTGATATGATAGAATGAACATATAATGGACATATAATTCGTACCAGTCATAAGTGAATGAATAAGAATCATAAAATGAAATTTTATAACAATCAAGAAAATGCAGATACATAACAATTAGAAGATACATATATAACAATTATAGATAAGATCAACAATGTAATAAAATTTACAACAAAGCTTGATAATAAGGTGCTGAATTCTTTGAATGTGGTGTTTGAAAAAACAACAATTAATTAAAGAAAACAGAAACTAAATGTTTGGTAGTTTAATATGGTCCATGCATATTGTTGTGATTGGTTTTTGAAACAACCTTATTGGATAGTGTGTTCTGAGTGAAGTACCCACATCTATTCGCATGATGTTTTCCTATCCTTCTGTGGTTCTCGTTAGTAGCGGTACGAGGGCGTACCTTAGCTTTTTTAAGGGGGGATATACTGGCATACTCTTTCTTCGTCACCTCATCCAGATTATGCCATGTTGCCTTATTAGCAAAATGAGACGTGTTTGTATGTGCTTGGTTTACATTATGGCACAGTATGTGACTTTGATTTTCATATGATGTCTTGGTATATCCTGGTTCAGTTTGATTTTGAGTAATAATTCGAGCTCTGAGTGGAATGTTGGAATGGAAAGGGTGGAAATAAAGGATTTGATTGGTATGGAATTTCATTGGAATTATTATGTCTCAGCACACCCGAAGCGGTGTGAGTGTTATAGTTTATTTTTTAAAACTTCGAGGCGAAGTTTCTTTTAAGGGGGAATATCTGAAATACTATAAATTAATTTAAATTAATTTAGGGGATTTCTTTTAGTAAACCTTAAATAATACTATTTATATAAATTATTGTATGGAATATGAATATCAATATATGTGGAATTATGAAAATTTTATTAGGGGATTTCGCCTATTTAACCCTAAAGAATACAATTAAATATTTAATTATTATATATTATTATATAGTCTTATGAATTTAAAATAAAGATTCATAAGTCAATAAATCTTGGGAAAAATTTCTAAACACTCAAAGTATATTATAAAGATTTTAGAAATAAATTGTACATTAATTTGAATCATAAAAGTCAAAATAAAATTATGGAAACCTTAAAGCTTCTTAAGCCTTGCTAGGGTTGACTTTTGAGAATGGTCAAACATCCCATGAAAACCTATACCAATAAAAGGTTATGGAAAACAAGAAGATTGATAAAAAGAACATCAAAAACGGATCATCCTAGCCAAAGTTATGATAAAATGAAGTTTAGAGCCAAAATTTTGAAATGATGCTGACGTGGCATGGCTGCTGACTCACCTGCGCGCCTCGGGATGCGTGCCTCAGCAGTTAGAGTCGTTTTATCTCCACAATTTTCGCTAACTTCTGCAGAATATTGGCCTAACTTGTGACATCTATATCTCCCTCGTCTTTGAGAATTTTTGAGTGCCGTCTTTTGCATTCCCTTCACCTTTTAACCTAGTTTTAAACCATCTATCAAGTTAAACCTAATTCGCCTCACAAAAAAAGTTATGCCGTCTCAAAGTGCCTCCTCAGCCTGATGAACCCAGAAATCCAGATTTGTCAGGTAAACTTCTGATTTTGTGCTAGCCATAACTCTCTCGTTATTGAACCAAATCCGTTGTTCCATAGCTCATTTTAAATCTCTTTTAATTCTTATTCAACTTCTATTTAGACATCTAAGTCTGAATCACTACCAATTGGTACAGAAATCGCTAAAGTTCGTCACCTGATTCAGTTCGTGAGTTTTCTGCCCAGAATTTCTAGAAACGAATGGTAAACCCGATTTTTGTCATTATCATAACTTCTCTCGTCCTTGTACGAAAATTCATTCACAATATCTCTTTGGAAAGATCTTTAACTCCTCTAAAACTTTCCTTTTTACACCCAAGGCTAATTCTCAATCGGGTAGATAAAGGCATCAAAAGTTACCTCCCGAGTTCTGGAAACCCAGAATCCAGAAATTTCAGTTGAACAGGTAAACTTTGTCCTATCATATTTCTTCATCCTTTGGGTGAAAATTCTTTTTCTATACTATGCTTGTTTTAAAGATCTTTGATTCCTCTACAATTCGTATGAAGAAACCTCAAGCCAGTTCTCGATCGTTAGGGAGGTAAAGCGTCTAAAGGTCCTAACTTGGTCAGCACATAAACAGTTTTGCAGAAAATCGAATTTGATTTCATTGCCGGCGCATTTCGGTATGATTCCGACAATTCCACCATCTATGATGTTCGTTTTTGCATTCCCGTTCATTCCCCTCTATCAATTTAACCAATTACGCAATACATTGAGAGAATTTGTAGAAATTCAAATCGGAAACGACAAGAACCCTAACTCGAAGAACCCAGAATCGGTTTCTCGGTATCGTGCACTATAGATCCTAAAATTGGTACCATTAGAACCGGAATGCAATTACGAATCCAATGAAACAAGAATCATCGAATTTTGTTCTGTAGATTGAGAGATATTGAAGGATTAGTACGCGAGTTCTGTTTGGAGTTCGCTGATGAACTCGACACTCAGGGGCCGTCCGATCGGGATTTAAGGAAACGGACGGCCGAGATTAGATCTGGGGAGTTTAAGTTGGTTATGAATTATAATATTTCCAGAATTAAACCCTAACTTGTTGAATTAATTTAAGTACCTTCCCGAGTGTATTTTGACTTGAAATTTTAACCATAGATTCCTTATATAATCTAGTTTATTTTGATGTAAATTAATATAGTTTTGGAGTTTTTAAACGTAAGTTATGATTTTTGCAAGTTACGGTTATTATGGAATATATTGGTTAAATAAAAAAGATAGTTTTATGAAATAAAAATTTTATAATATGTCTAAAATGTTATAGTGTAACACCATCCAACATTAACACACTTACAAATTAACTGCAGCGGAAATACAAATCTCATCACATTTAACAGCTGGTGTTACACGCCGTTAGCCACCCACGTGGCTAACAAGGCTAATCCATACACATTGTACCGGTCTGATGGGCTAAATTCCCGAGCGACTACACATTACTATCCCTTTCCATTAACAACAACAACTACACCTTTCAACTATACCGAGTATTTATAACTGATGCCGATAACAATTTCGGTCTTACTACACCTACTGTATATATACACTTAAATGATTACCCATGTACAATGTCTACCCCGTCCTACTCTCGAACGGCTTCCAGCTCTTGTACCTGAAATAGGAAAAGAAGAGAAAGGGTGGCCCCCAAGGGGCTCAGCACCTTTGCTGGTATGGTAATCCCGCAGCCCACATGCTACCGGGCCACGCACAACTAATTGTCGTCTTAGCATGCGATTGATTATATTTAAATCATGCATGCAACTGTAAACACACAACACATAACATTCGCCTCAATGGGCTCAACAAACGGATAATACATCCTTACTTGATAAATCACTCATGGTATTCATTATCCCTAGAGTGTTCCTCCTCTAATGGAGCTACTTCCTTAATAGACGACACTTACCCTTAAATCGGGTTAACCTTAAACGCCTCTTATCACAAACTGGGATTCATTTCCATGATCCACACACTCCATATTTACAACATATAACATTCCTCACATAACAAACATAACAACACTTTTCACGTTTCGACGTGCACTTGATAACATCGCAATAGAATTGCTTTACAACAACATCACATAACATAACGGGAACGGTCCTCTTAGGAACCGACCCAAACATAGTTAATTCACTGGTGAGCCTAGAGAATGGTGTCACTCTCATGGTAAGCTCGTTATACAACAACAACAACACTCATTACCGTCCTAATAGTTGGACGAGTAACTTAAGTTAAGATGGTTCGGGTTTGGAGGCCCGAACACACCACACAAACACATGTTCCCCCTAAACCGATCATAAGTCAGAATAGCTAAGATTTGGAATAGCTAATGGTTGATCATAACCCGTGAGGGAAACAACCATAACAAAGAGAAGGGTAAGGCTAAGAAGGATACCCTCTCCCAAACAACGCGCGACCGGCCAAACCGGATTCCTCACCACTGTTAGTACATACTTACTTTAGATATTAGTTAGAACCCCACTATGGAGTCTATCATAACTACACACCATACAGTATTACAACTGGGTTAAACATACAAGGGAGATCCCTACATTCACATACACAACACACAATCAACTCACGCATAGCCGTGGTTAGAACGTCCCATGGTTCGGGTCGTTTAATCCGAATACCGAACTCTCATGTGATCCTAGACTCAGTTAACTAAGGTTAACACTTCCGAGGTTAAATGGTATCGGAGTTGAACACGCCACATATGAATTACTGTAAACTCATTACATGTTTTATCTTACAACGTGGCAAACATACAGAAAAACACATTGGCATACAAGCCGGTGTAATCCGGTAGGACACAGGTTGCAAGAAAACCATACCTGTCACCGGAGTCCACTTTATCATGTCCACTTATGTTCCTCGAGCAATTCTCGAACAACTGATAACATTACAATTACTTCATTAACATTGGAGTAACATGCTTGTTTAACGTCTAATGCGCCCATAGTTACCCCGTCATCCCGTTATATTTAATTTTACACTTGTGATCTTAAGTTCACAACTCTCACATCAAACCTAACATTTGTTTACACACTTTAAGACCTTTACATGTCACCAAACAAGGCCTAAACATCATCTAAAACCATTACCATTCAATCCCCCATCATTAGGAGCCTTAAACAAATTTTTTTCTTCATCTCTGGTCTGGACCGCCCCTCTGGGGCGGTCCCAGGGGCGGTCCACAACAGATGCTACACGTTGTTTTTTTTTCACTTCTCTGCACTGGACCTCCCCACAGGGGCGGTCCGTAGGGGCGGTCCACTGCAGAACCAATTTTCTAATGTGCTTTTCTCCTCTTTCTGAACTCCAAATTCATCCCAATTTTTTCCTATGCTTTACACATGTTCTCCCACATGTTTTAACATCTTTTGGGCACACTTAAACCCTCTCGAAACATCCCAAAAATTCCTTAAACTTTACTCAACTTTTACTAAGTCCTTAACACTTAGAACATTTTTTTCTTACACTTGTAACTTGTATTCTTGCCTAAAACTTCACCTAACCAAAGTACTCCCTCACTACCTTATAACCACCCTTTTAAACATCATTTGCACTACACTCATCCCCTTTACACACACTCCTCAAGTCTTTCCCACAAGTTCATAATTAAACCTTCACAAGGCGTTACACTTTCATTGTTCACCAAACTTTGCACAAGACTTTACGACACCTCCACCATCACCTTGGTGTATCAAGAAATCATCCATTAGTTCCCTAAATCTCCAAGACTATGCCTAAGGCATCTTAACACCTAAGAACACCTTAATTCACTTTCTTTCACATCTTAACACTTAAAAATTCCTAGTACCTTCTAGGTCATAAAATCTCATTACAACACATAAACTCTTTTGTTTATCAACTAAATTTCGCCATAGCTTCTCTTGTATATACTCACACCAAACACATTGTTTTTCACCTTTAGACAATCAAGAACATTCAATCTCTTAATACACACTCTTATACACAAACATATGGTTTTTCATCCTTTAACCATCAAACACATCACCTTCACAAGAGATGTTCTTTACACACAACTAAACCTTTAAACTACACTACATCACAATATAGTGCATAAACTTAAATTGCTTGGCACTTAGGCCCTTAAATAACATGGCTCTTAGGCCCTTAAATTGCATTAAACTTAAACACTGAATCTCCACATTTAAATGCCTTCAACCTGCGAATACACACAACAATGCTCCCATGTCTTTTTAGTCCACCTTGTGGATTTCTAGCTCATTTCCCATTGGCTCTTTAGGTTAATTATTAAGCAAGTATAGCTCAATTTCCTAGTACATAAAACTACATTAAGAGAGGTCATTTACCTCTTTGTTTTCCAAGTTTTCTCACTTGTTTTCTCTTGTTCTTTCTTGATTGAAAATCGGCAAGGAGCTTTTATCACTTGTCAATCTTCTAACCATTACACATATAAGGGTAATGAGCATTAAGTTTAATACCCAAACTCATAGTCAAACCCTAGGTTTGCATATGTGTCTTAAAATACCAAAATTTGATGCTTACCTTTGGAATTCGAAAGAGCTTGGTTAAGTAGCAAGATAGGACTCCTCCTAGTCCTTTGAAGTTTGAATTAAGCTATGAAGAGAGCAAGAAAAAGCACCATTGTGAGGTGAATTTTCGGACACATACAAAAATGAGAGGAAACTTAGATTTTCTTTGGTTTTTGTTACCTTGAAACAAAGGAGAATGACAATATGAAAGAAGATGAGCTTTTCCCCCTTCAATGGAGATTCTTCATGGCACCAAAATGGAGTTCTTGAAGATTTGAAAAGATAGAAGTGAAGAGCTTGGTCTAACTAAGACAAATATGGTCTTAGAATTTGATTTGGAGCATTAATGAACATTTGGTGAGCAATTGAAGTTGGAGAAGAGAGTGCTGCACCATGAACGGTTTGGTTGGGAGAATGAGGAAGATGACGGTGGGAACAAGAGAAATGAAGAAAGGTGAGGAGAGGCAAAGTTTGAAGATATTTATGTTATAAAGCAAATAGTAACTTTACTTTATTTCTTTTACTTTTCTTAGTTGGATGGCCAAGTATGGTGACTCACACCACTAAAACCGTGCCCCCTTACATATTAGAAGTATATGGTCTTTGTTGACCAATTTAATTACTTATAACAACATATGTTACAAACTATTATAAAGTTACTATTCATAAAAACAAGGCACATAGAAGTGAAATTTTTATTTCCCATTGATATAGACTTCCAAATGTGATACTATATAGTACATATTAATTAAAGAGTAATGATGGACATTTAGCCATTCAAAACTCATTTACAAGACAATTTTTCAAAAACGTGCTTTAAGACTCCTTAAAGCACATTTTGTGTTTTAACTTGTTTTCAAGCTTGGTTTTCTTTGGTAATTGATTTAATATGTTCATTAACATATTTATAAGGTATAGGTATGACCATTAGTCTTATACAAATTTATCCCAAGCTTAGAGCACATTTTGCTCTTATTGACTTTAAGGTATTTTCTTGTGTTTTTTTGGTTTAACTGTCTACCAAGGTTTCCTAAGGACTTAATTAGCCTTATAAATCATAATTAATATTATCAAGTCTTGGTAGGCTCTTTGGGTCCTAACCAAGTTCACTCCGAGCTTAGAGCATGTTTTTGCTCAAACGTGTCTTAGTGTTTTATTATGGTTTAAATTGTTCACTGATGTTCTAAGGCACTTTTTAGCCTTTACATACCATAGTTTTATTTAAACCACATATCAAGGTTTGGGGTATTTCAATCTACCCCCCTTAAAAGAACTTCGTCCTCGAAGTTACACTTCCACACATCTTATTAGAACACAGGAATCACTTGGAAATAAACTTCCATAACCAAACACACTTTACATCACAACCTCGGACTTAATGGTCCGGGCAACACATTCACATCCACATAACATAACATATCACATGATAACCTCGGACTCAATGGTCCGGGTATCTTAACAACATTACACATACATAACAACCCTTGACTCACTGGTCTTGGGTAACATAACAACATTTGACACATAGGTCCATAACATACAGTCTTTAGACACATAGGTCTATGTAACACAACACATTTAGACTCATAGGTCTTGATAGCATACACTTTAGGAAATCAAGTCAAAAACATTTATTACACATACCACACAACATGTCATAGCATGTATAGCAATCAAAAATATCTTTGATATACACTGTGATCCCGCAGAACCCGGTCGCGATGGACACCTTCCGTCCCCGTGCCTTTGGGAGATCAAAACAATCACTTAAATTTGAAATTTTCCTTGTGAGGTTAAGTAAGAAGACTTTAATTATGTAAAGTATCTATCACGTTTTATAAATACCAATTCAAAATCCTTTTGAAAACACACAACTCCAAGTCCAACTTATGCTCTTTGCTTCTTTTCTTAGCGTGGTTATTTGTGACCACTTATAGGGAGCTTCAAGAATCATCCAACCCTGATGTGATCAGCATCAGTGTTGAACTATCCTTCCACCCCAATTTGTGTTCGGCTTCCCTTGATCACATGCAAATCAAGTTCCACCTCCCACTTCATTTTCAAGCATCAAATAAATCACTCATTTCCAATTTTCTATCTTTTAAATCATTCTAATCATGATCATAACATCTCCAAGGGATAGAACTTCGTCTATCAGTTATTTCCATTCACTTTAATTGTTGCCTAGGGAATCTTATTCTCACTAGGTTCTATGTCGGTTCATACCCTTTCTGAATCACTATATAGTATATATACACATATATTTTCAAAATACACACATTTCACATTTATACACTGTCGGGGTTTGTTCCCCGGGAGTTTCTCTACTCCCACACTTGTACTATCACACACAACTTTAACAAACACACTTATCACAATGGTATTCGCATCTTCTGTGCGCAATTACCACAATTAAACCATGAATGAATGTGTATGTTTACGTACACACACACCAATCATCAAAACAATAATTTTGTGCTATGCACAATATAAGTCACATACACTACGTACACTTGTACGGTAATATACACTAAGTGGTTTTGCGCTCTACCCCCCTTAAAAGGGATTACGCCCACGTAATCAATCACTAAACATTGGCTTAAAATGTTCTGCCGTCGTGAAGTGTTTTAACTTCCACGCGGTCTATTACACAATGGATTCTGATTAGAGGATCTTAACCATATTGGCGGTTTAGTTCCTAAACCAAGAATTCTCATTGGAGTTTGTTTAAACTCTTAGTTGGTTTCGATTCTGGCCTGTTAGGCTTCTAGGCGTTAATAATTAGCCATTCACTCATGTTCACCATGTACATTCAACACTTGAATCACTGGCTCACTAGTTTCTGCTGCGAAACTCTAGTAACTGTAGAGCTTAATTGCCCCTTTGTTATTCTTACTGTATTGTACATCCCCAATTGTCACCTTCATCTTGGTAACAATGGTTTCTCAACCGACGCGTGTATCTTTACCGTGAGCGAATTCGGTGAGTTTAAACTTTCTCCACATTCCATAATAATTACTGTGTATACTATGTATTTCACAATGATTGACTTGTTCCCTTCCGACTTACTGTCGGTTGAGATTGAGCTACTACCTAGTGTGTAGTGCTCTCTCAGCTATTTACAACATTTGGGGTATATTCCATACCGATATTTGGCAGTTAGTGCTACTGTAGTCACTTACTGTTAATCATGTCTCCACATTTGGTTTTGTACAAGTACTCTTTTATTGGTGCGGCCTTGCATTTCCTATGCATCGGCCATTAACATTATTCCTCCACAATTAACATGTTTCCAATTCCTAGCTATCCCACTCGATCATTACTGCGCAAGTGCAATACCAAAACACTCAGTCATACAGAGTGCAGAGGCGTAAACTCTTGACAGTAAATCCCTTATGCGATTCGCCATGGAATTCACACTGAGTTCCTCATCACACAGTACCTACCACTGGCTTGCCCAGTCTGTTTAACATCACTTATCTTGCATCTACTAAGTTTAACTCATAACTGGTCTTATCTGCTACATTATCGTTTAACAATACTTATACAACGGTCGCTTGCTGCGCACCGTGCTCTTACTCCTTGTATAACATCAGCATCGTATTTACTGTCACATTAACTTCCACACACATATACTTACATCATTCATTATGGTTCATCACTCATTTGGATGACTACTGAATGCTCCTTGAGCATCGATCATTCGAGTCACAAGCCGGCATTATTCAGCTCGGTGTTCACTTTAACACACTACTAAGCTAACTGCTCTTTCAATAATAATCGTCCATCCTTAACATATTTCTTGAGCTTGATTCACATAACTACCGCTCTGCGGTTTCACATATCGAGAGGTATCCCCACTCTTAATGCAGTGGTTCGTTCTCCACTCTATTCACTTATATAACATAAACTTTGCAATCAATCTAATTTTCATAACACATTTTATTTGTGGCTTATAAGCCTTATGCCTTGAGCTGCGCTCATTGGCTGTCCACACATGTACTTCTCTGTACAACATTACATGGTTTGGATATTATTGAGCTCCATGACAAGGTCGTTGCATTCCGTTTCCTTTCATGGGATGCCCCTTAGGATTCAGTCCGTCTCCTGACAACTTATGTCTAAACTGGGTGTTAGTTTCAACCCTTGTGTTCTGTCATGCATTTCGTTCAACAATTGTTGATGCGAACACCCTTTAAGGATTGCTCCTGGGTGTTGTAAGTTATGCCTTTACATCTGTTCACTTATTGGTACATTCCGTTAGCCACGCCGTTTGCGTTCTTAACTGGCTTATTATCTTCTTCTGTGAAGATCAACATTTCCTGTAGTGTAGGTACTCATTCTGGAGTTTCATCCCGTTCATTGCACATTAATGTGTCCACATTAGGCATCTGCTTGCCATAACAGGCTGGGTCACCGTTCCAGCTATCATGTTTATCCCTGAGGATCCTTAAGACATGTATGATGTCTTTACATAACAGTTAGTGCACTTCGCACCTCCTGACTCTTAAACATTTCCTTGAAAGAATTCACTAATTCCTTTAATCTCGTTAACTTAACTGAGTTCCTTAACTTCAACCATTCCTTGTAATCCTTAGCTCTTGTTTGACTTATACTGCTGACCGTACGGAGTCGACTACTTCCCGTGTTTCGGACTCCACTCGTATACATATGTGGGGTACCATACTGATACATTACTACTTACCCAACTAACCCATAAGTAGGTCTGTCAGGCCCACAAGCTCCTATCGGAGTGCGGTCGTCCCACATTCAGTTGGTACACTCGTAGTGTCCGTCACACGCCTAGGTGAAGTATTCTGTTGTCAACTCCCTTATATTGTCCCATGACAATATCCTTCTCTTCCCGAACTTAATCGAGGGAAAGTTTATCCATGTTGTATCCTTGTCAACTGTCCTTGGTTTTACTGGTTTGGTTTAAAGAAGGTTAGAAAGAAGGTTGGTTTGAAAGAAAATCTGGTTTTGAAAAGAAAGGGTTTGAATAAATCTGGGTTTGAAAGAAAATTTTCATGGTTTCACAACATCTTCTTACCTTAACCAAGTCTAGCTTCTTGCTGACTGGTGTACTTACAATTACAGAGGTTAGGCTAAAGCCCTTCCACTGTTACGATCACATTTAACTTTATGGTACTTTACCAAGTACTTTGTAGTGGTTATAAATTTCCCGAACAGCCCTGTTATAGCAGCACTTGCTATGGCAAGTGCGCCATGCTAACTGGCTATCGGTTTAACACATACCGGTTGTGGTATTGTTTTTACCCACTGTCATCAGTGGCCTTGTTGGCCCTCACTTGTTCTTACAGTCTTGATAATAATTCCTCGGATGACTTCTCACTGTCTTTACATGATAATCACTAACTAGGGTGTTTCCCATTCTGGAGACCCTTTTTCTGTATTGTTTCCTCTTCGTAGCCCGTTCCACGCATTGTCGTGGTTACTGAGACTTGTCTCTTGTTTGGGCACTACGTTGTAGTTCCTTTGTCGGTTGGTATACCGTTGGTGTATTATTTATCAACTGTGGTTCCGTAGACACTCGTCTCGGGTTCATTAATCCACTTCTTGCCTGTTGCACGGTTGGTGCGTTGCAAGCTGGTTATCCTCGACTGCTCGGCATGTCGACCCAGGTTGCCGGAAATTCTATTCTCTTATACACAAATTCCTCATTCTTCGCTATTAATGCGGTCAACATTGTCAGATGGAAACCGTCTCCGGGATTCCCACTTCTCGGGATCTACCGTATGACAGGTCTTCCATACTCTAAAGGTATTTAATAACAGCCAGATCGGGTATTCCCGAGTAAGAGAGGACTTCCATCTCTCTGGCGTTGTTTCCCAAGTTATAAAACTGGGGTTGTGGAGGGCGGGATGGATATTGTAGGTTTCCAGTACACACTGGTAAGTCCTAACTAGCGTATCTCTCACGCTATCACTCAACCCTTAACCCAAAGTACTAAAATCCTAACTCGGTACTTCCTAAGCTCGGTAATTCAGTCATCAGAGCGATACTTCGCTCTGATACCACTTTTTGTAACACCCCATCCAACAAACACACACTTAACAACAAACTGCAGCGGAAACAAACTCATCACATTACTTAACTCTTGGTGTTACACGCCGTTAACCACCCACGTGGCTAACAAGGCTAATACATACACATTGTACCGGTCTGATGGGCTAAATTCCCGAGCGACTACACATTATCCCTTTCCATTAACAACAACGCAACCTTTCAACTATACCGAGTATTTATAAACTGATGCCGATAACAATTTCGGTCTTACTACACCTACTGTATATATACACTTAAATGATTACCCATGTACAATGACTACCCCGTCCTACTCTCGAACGGCTTCCAGCTCTTGTACCTGAAATAGGAAAAGAAGAGAAAGGGTGGCCCCCAAGGGGCTCAGCACCTTTGCTGGTATGGTAATCCCGCAGCCCACATGCTACCGGGCCACGCACAACTAATTGTCGTCTTAGCATGCGATTGATTATATTTAAATCATGCATGCAACTGTAAACACACAACACATAACATTCGCCTCAATGGGCTCAACAAACGGATAATATATCCTTACTTGATAAGTCACTCATGGTATTCATTATCCCTAGAGTGTTCCTCCTCTAATGGAGCTACTTCCTTAATAGACGACACTTACCCTTGAATCGGGTTATCCTTAAACGCCTCTTATCACAAACTGGGATTCATTTCCATGATCCACACACTCCATATTTTACAACATATAACATTCCTCACATAACAAACATAACAACACTTTTCACGTTTCGACGTGCACATGATAACATCGCAATAGAAATTGCTTTACAACAACATCACATAACATAACGGGAACGGTCCTCTTAGGAACCGACCCAAACATAGTTAATTCACTGGTGAGCCTAGAGAATGGTGTCACTCTCATGGTAAGCTCGTTATACAACAACAACAACACTCATTACCGTCCTAATAGTTGGACGAGTAACTTAAGTTAAGATGGTTCGGGTTTGGAGGCCCGAACACACCACACAAACACATGTTCCCCCTAAACCGATCATAAGTCAGAATAGCTAAGCTTTGGAATAAGCTAATGGGAGATCATAACCCGTGAGGGAAACAACCATAACAAAGAGAAGGGTAAGGCTAAGAAGGATACCCTCTCCCAAACAACGCGCGACCGGCCAAACCGGATTCCTCACCACTGTTAGTACATACTTACTTTTAGATATTAGTTAGAACCCCACTATGGAGTCTATCATAACTTCACTCATACAGTATTACAACTGGGTTAAACATACAAGGGAGATCCCTACATTCACACACAACACACAATTCAACACACACATAGCCGTGGTTAGAACGTCCCATGGTTCGGGTCGTTTAATCCGAATACCGAACTCTCATGTGATCCTAGACTCAGTTAACTAAGGTTAACACTTCCGAGGTTAAATGGTATCGGAGTTGAACACGCCACATAAATGAATTACTGTAAACTCATTACATGTTTTATCTTACAACGTGGCAAACATACAGAAAAACACATTGGCATACAAGCCGGTGTAATCCGGTAGGACACAGGTTGCAAGAAAACCATACCTGTCACCGGAGTCCACTTTATCATGTCCACTTATGTTCCTCGAGCAATTCTCGAACAACTGATAACATTACAATTACTTTCATTAACATTGGAGTAACATGCTTGTTTAACGTCTAATGCGCCCATAGTTACCCCGTCATCCCGTTATATTTAATTTTACACTTGTGATCTTAAGTTCACAGCTCTCACATCAAACCTAACATTTGTTTACACACTTTAAGACCTTTACATGTCACCAAACAAGGCCTAAACATCATCTAAAACCATTACCATTTTCAATCCCCCATCATTAGGAGCCTTAAACAAATTTTTTCTTCATCTCGGTCTGGACCACCCCTCTGGGGCGGTCCCAGGGGCGGTCCACAACAGATGCTACACGTTGTTTTTTTTTCACTTCTCTGCACTGGACCTCCCCACAGGGGCGGTCCGTAGGGGCAGTCCACTGCAGAACCAATTTTCTAATGTTGCTTTTCTCCTCTTTCTGAACTCCAAATTCATCCCAATTTTTTCCTATGCTTTACACATGTTCTCCCACATGTTTTACATCTTTTGGGCACACTTAAACCCTCTCGAAACATCCCAAAAATTCCTTAAGCTCTAACTCAACTTTTACTAAGTCCTTAACACTTAGAACATTTTTTTTCTTACCTTGTAACTTGTATTCTTGCCTAAAACTTCAGCTAACCAAAGTACTCCCTCACTACCTTATAACCACCCTTTTAAACATCATTTGCACTACACTCATCCCCTTTACACACACTCCTCAAGTCTTTCCCACAAGTTCATAATTAAACCTTCACAAGGCGTTACACTTTCATTGTTCACCAAACTTTGCACAAGACTTTACGACACCTCCACCATCACCTTGGTGTATCAAGAAATCATCCATTAGTTCCCTAAATCTCCAAGACTATGCCTAAGGCATCTTAACACCTAAGAACACCTTAATTCACTTTCTTTCATCATCTTACACTTAAAATTCCTAGTACCTTCTAGGTCATAAATCTCATTACAACACATAAACTCTTTTGTTTATCAACTAAATTTCGCCATAGCTTCTCTTGTATATACTCACATCCAAACACATTGTTTTTCACCTTTAGACAATCAAGAACATTCAATCTCTAATACCACTCTTATACACAAACATATGGTTTTTCATCCTTTAACCATCAAACACAATCACCTTCACAAGAGAGTTCTTTACACACAACTAAACCTTTAAACTACACTACATCACAATATAGTGCATAAACTTAAATTGCTTGGCACTTAGGCCCTTAATAACATGGCTCTTAGGCCCTTAAATTGCATTAAACTTAAACACTGAATCTCCACATTTACATGCCTTCAACCTGCGAATACACACAACAATGCTCCCATGTTCTTTTTAGTCCACCTTGTGGATAGTTTCTAGCTCATTTCCCATTGGCTCTTTAGTTAATTATTAAGCAAGTATAGCTCAATTTCCTAGTACATAAACTACATTAAGAGAGGTCATTTACCTCTTTGGTTTCCAAGTTTTCTCACTTGTTTTCTCTTGTTCTTTCTTGATTGAAAATCGGCAAGGAGCTTTTATCACTTGTCAATCTTCTAACCATTACACATATAAGGGTAATGAGCATTAAGTTTAATACCCAAACTCATAGTCAAACCCTAGTTTGCATATGTGTCTTAAAATACCAAAATTTGATGCTTACCTTTGGAATTCGAAAGAGAGCTTGGTTAAGTAGCAAGATAGGACTCCTCCTAGTCCTTTGAAGTTTGAATTAAGCTATGAAGAGAGCAAGAAAAAGCCCATTGTGAGGTGAATTTTCGGACACATACAAAAATGAGAGGAAACTTAGATTTTCTTTGGTTTTTTGTTACCTTGAAACAAAGGAGAATGACAATATGAAAGAAGATGAGCTTTTCCCCCTCAATGGAGATTCTTCATGGCACCAAAATGGAGTTCTTGAAGATTTGAAAAGATAGAAGTGAAGAGCTTGGTCTAACTAAGACAATATGGTCTAGAATTGATTTGGAGCATTAATGAACATTTGGTGAGCAATTGAAGTTGGAGAAGAGAGGTGCTGCTGCACCATGAACGGTTTTTGGTTGGGAGAATGGAGGAAGATGACGGTGGGAACAAGAGGAAATGAAGAAAGGTGAGGAGAGAGGCAAGTTTGAAGATATTTATGTTATAAAGCAAATAGTAACTTTACTTTATTTTCTTTTACTTTTCTTAGTTGGATGGCCAAGTATGGTGACTCACACCACTAAAACCGTGCCCCCCTTACATATTAGAATGGTATAATGGTCTTTGTTGACCAATTTAATTACTTATAACAACATATGTTACAAACTAGCTTATAAAAGTTACTATTCATAAAAACAAGGCACATAGAAGTGAAATTTTTAATTTCCCATTGATATAGACTTCCAAATGTGATAATATATAGTACACATATTAATTAAAGAGTAATGATGGACATTTAGCCATTCAAAACTCATTTACAAGACAATTTTTCAAAAACGTGCTTTAAGAATCCTTAAAGCACATTTTGTGTTTTAACTTGTTTTCAATCTTGGTTTTCTTTGGTAATTGATTTATATGTTCATTAACATATTTATAAGGCATAGGTATGACCATTGAGTCTTATACAAATTTATCCCAAGCTTAGAGCACATTTGCTCTTATTGACTTTAAGGTATTTTCTTGTGTTTTTATTTGGTTTAACTGTCTACCAAGGTTTCCTAAGGACTTAATTAGCCTTATAAAATCATAATTAAATATTATCAAGTCTTGGTAGGCTCTTTGGGTCCTAACCAAGTTCACTCCGAGCTTAGAGCACGTTTTTGCTCAAACCGTGTCTTAGTGTTTTATATATGGTTTAAATTGTACACTGATATTTTAAGGCACTTTTTAGCCTTTACATACCTTAGTTTAATATTTAAACCACATATCAAGGTTTGGGGTATTTCAAGAGACGTCCGCATGGGTTTAGGCGGACAGACACGCGGACGTGTTCTAAAAATGCACCCGGATCCAGATTTTAACGCGACAACTTGTGCTGTTTATCTTCTTCGCCGGGCGCCTGCAACTTATCCGCCTACAGACAACAAGATCAGGCGCCTACCGACAGTTATCTCACGCGTTTCAGCCCGCCCCAATCCTCTCCTTAAATTCCTCACGCGGTGTTCCCTTGTTCCCTCTGTCTTCTTCCTTCTCCTTCTCCTATAAAACCCACGAGCCTTCTGCTCAAACAATCATTCGATCCCATCCAGTAAATAATCCATCGCTCACACCTACGATCCATTCCATCTTCTTATCCCCCGCTTCTCCATTTTATTTTCTTTCTTCATCAGCCTTATGCTGTTAGTTTCCAGAGAACCAACGAAGGAATCGATTGTCTGTTCGTTCTTCTTCGTTGGTTCCAACTATTTTATTTCTTATGTTTTACTGTATAATTATGTATGATTAATAAACCCAGCTTCCCGGGTTAGAAGCAAGCCTATTTTATATAATTGTGTTATATAAGCTTTCCAGTATAATTTATTAAGCAGTATATTTTGATTCTTGTCCTTAATGCGCTTTAATTCTCTTGTACAATTATTAAAGTGATATTTGTAGTTCTTTGTTAAAATGCATGCTGAGACAAGGTTCTAGACACAGGAAGTCAAATGGGTTAACGACTAGAAGCGATATTTCTCGCCGTATAGGTTAATCTATCTCCAATAGGGATTATTAATAATGCGATTAATTTATTTATGACTTGAGCGGATTTGCACTTGTTGTTTAAATTAATTAGGGTTTATTAGACAGGAAACGGTCAATAAACTAATTAAGATTCTTGAGTTTATTGCTAAAGTGGGAAAGTTATATTAATATGATTAGATAAAATAGGTAAGCAGAGTAACCCGGGATGCTTCTTTAAAACACAAAAAGATTTATAATTTCTATTTCTTTTATGTTTTATTTAATTGTTTTATTATTGTCTTATGAGTTAGCTGTTAATCATACTCTTCGAAAAAAGATAAAATCTTTTTATATAGATTCTCAGTCAATTTACTACACTATCAGTTATCCACAGCGAGGTCCCCAAGAGTACGACAACCCACATTTCCACTATTCCGCAAAACGATAGGTACACTGCCTAGGTTGAAGAAGTAGTCACATATTTTTCCAACACTTGCTCCGCCTGTTGCTTATACTCAAATCCCACGAACACGTATCTTGTATTGGTTGCGATGCGACGTTTCTTAGGGCGGTAAAACTGATTATCTTACCGTAGGGTTTGAAGATCCTCTAGGTAGTGTTGAAGGTTTTAGGCTTCGTTCGTTCTTTGCATATTTGATGGATATATGTAACATAAATAGGTGAGTCCTGCATGGGTCCCACGTGTGTCCTAGTTCTTTTTCAATAATATATTGTCACGTATAAAACAACTATAAAACAGCCGAACCAAAATAGCTGTAAAACAGCTATGTCAAACAAAGCATTAAGGTTCCGTTTGTTATGATTTTTTTAACAGTTATTTTAGATTTTGATGTAACTTTTTTTGTGTGGGACGTAATAATTGCAAAAATAAGTAACATAAAAACAATAAAAAACTGATCCAAACCATCGTATAGTTGAGTAATAAATTACATTAAGTTTTACTACTATTCTGCTTACGAAATAATTTTTTTATAAGTATTGGCGATGCCAATAGCGGGGTAGTTCATAGTTACAGTAGTGCAAAAAGGAAGACTTGGACCGTTTGTGCTACAGAAAGCGCTAGTTGTATTGGCGATGCCAATTACACTAGTAGTAGGCCGTTTGTGCCACAGAAACGCTGCATGACATAGAAACTGGAACTAGCTTGCAAACTCCCACTCCCAGACGTGTAACTGATTCTGCTTATGAAATATTGTATTCCCTATACTTCCTCAAGGTTTATTTATAATGTATTACCAATATTCGACCAGTCTCACCATTCTCCTTATTAGTAGCCGTATCCTGGGTATCTAGGGTAACGGTACCTACCACCGTCACCGCCACCACCTCTGTATCTCGGATACCTATATCCACCACCACGACCAGCACGACCACTGGGACCGGCCCGATCAGCAGCACCTTGACCAGTGCCACCACTAACACGACCACTACGACCAGCCCCACCAGCCACACCTTAACCAGCGCCACCACTAACACGACCACTGCGACTGGCCCCACCAGCAACAGCTTGACCAGCACCACGGCTAGCACGACCACTATTTCTAGGATATCTATAAGCACGTCTGCCAAATCCAGGATACCCATATCTATACACTTCATCATCGTCATCATCGTCATCATCATCATCGTCATCGTCGTCATCATCATCGTCATCGTCATCATCATAGTCATCCCAGCCCATATAGCGTTGATAGTTTGCTGTGTCCTTGGAGTCTCTTAAGGCTTCTACTTTCATGCATGCCGATGGAAAGAGAATAGGTTAGTCATGTAGAAAAGAAAAAAATAATAATACAACTAAGTAGTTAGTTGACATGACAAATTAAAAATATGATATAACGCTAATTACTACTCCCTTCGTCCCATCTTGACCGTCCAGTTTACTATTTGGATGTGTCGTTTGACTTCAATATTTAATATATAAGATAATATATTTTTATAAATCTATGTTTTACAATAAAATCTTTATGTGAAAAACTATATATTATACAATTTAATTTTTAAAAATTATTTTATCTTATATGTTTAATATTGAGGTGGAAAAACGTGCCAAAAAGCAAACAGGACACTTATGACGGGACAGAGATAGTATGAAACGATATCTTATGATATGACTACTCACGTGTCTTATCATCTTCAACCCCTGCAGGCTGATCAGGAGCCGACGAGGAATTGGAGAGAAGAAAGGCGAGAGTGAAAAGGAGCAACAGGAATTTGAAATATGCGGCCATGCTCAGCACAGAGAGAACTAGTTGTTGCTTGATTTCTTTTGCTAGTTCGGCTTTGGATGAGAAGTACAGTTGAGGATGAAGTCTATATATATAAGCTGCTGCTGGTTTAAGAGAGGCCAATTGGAAAAGAGGGCGATTCGAAATTGGACAAGCAAGCTAGGTTCTACTACTATATATATGGATGTAAGTAGCTGACCGCAGTGACTTATTTTTGATAGAAATTGATACTCTTTCATTAAAACAGGGAAAAAGACAGATTAATGATCATTTGTTCTTTAGTTTGTTATAGTATGTATGACCAAGGGACTAGGGGTCACTGAAATGTATGTAGATGTAGTAAATCCTAATACGCGTGAATAAAAATTACTTATAGTCTTTACGCACACTATTTAGTTGGTTCGTGATTTTTTTTTATAATTGGTTGGTTGCCCAGCTTACATAGCGGTACTAAGGCATGAATGTCTTTCCCGTTTAAGGACAATTTAGAGAAAATACAAAGAACAAAAAATATAGTGTAATAACGTTACTGAAAAGAACGTATATCCTTTCTAGCCTTACTAATCTTACTAGTTAAGAGGGACCCTTAAGTCTACTTAGCCTTCTTCTTGCCCCGCATGGCCACCTTACTGACTCGAGAAAACTTACTAAAACCTAGGGGTCCAGTCCCACGAACTCTATTGCCCTTTTCTTTAGAGATACTCCTAGAGCATCTATCAGACTCCTCTTTTGACTCTTCACTCTCGATGTGACAACTCCGGCGAAAGCTCGCTTTCTGTTTTCGAATGATCTCTTCAAAATTGGATAGGGCAAGCTTCTCGTTAGGGACGGTGCATCCGAGCTGCTTGGCAAAGATGAGAGTTTGTCTTGCTTCCTCTTTAACAACTGTCTCCTCAGGGTCATCTCCCAAAATGGAAGAACCTCTAGCTGGTTCGAACCCAGGGGGAAATTCTGGGTCCTCGAAAAGGCTCCTAAGGCCAATATCATCTAAATCATCCTCCATCAATTGAGTCTGAGGGCCAATCGGCTCAGAACCCGGGAGACTACACGGATCAGCAGCACCAACTCCAATTGGATCATGGCCGACCCCCACGACTTCAGCACTACCAGGATTATCGAACCACTTGGTTCCTTCCTCCAACTCTCCCCTCTCTTGTTCACCAAATCCTCCACGACTGGATCAACCTCCAAATCCTTCCCAACCAACGGCTTGCGAATGGACACTGGAACCCGAGTAATACTGCCCACTGCCCCTTGACATGGGCCCCTGTTGACACCAGCAGTCGCACTCGGAACAGGAACATAATGTGTGGGCAGCCCACCACCATTATTGCACCAGCCCACATAGGAGCCATACGGCCAAACACCCCATCCCTGTGGTTGCCCCCACCACCAATTTTGATCACTGCTCTGCAACGGATACGTCGGCCAAAAGTAGCCTACCGGGTGCATCCAACCCGAGGAGGGACACATAGCGCCGTTCCCGTAGGCATTTTGCATCGAACTCATCAGACTACCTCCACCATCATTAACCCCCACTTCAATATTTTTGTCAGCCCCATCCTCTTCATTCTTGGAACACGTGATCTTCAAAGTAGTAACCGCTCCCGATGGCGTCCCTTCGACTGAGTCGTGTGAGCAGCAATAACAATTAACAACAATTTGAAAACGGCGCCTTTCCAGACTCCCAAGAACAGGACCACGCTCACAACCTTCCTTCTTGCACGCGCCACCAACCTCTAGACCAATATCTCCTGATGGCGAAAGGTTCACGCCACCGCTATCGAACCCACCACCGCCACCTTCTTTGCAAGTAACCGCGGAATCTGTCACTGTGGACCCGCCCAGAGGTGTCGGCTTGACCTTCCCGTCCCTTACCGTCGACAAACCTGCATCAGCTTCAGGATATTTCTTCGCGCCGTACTTCGCTCGTCTCGCAAAAAGTTTCTTACCCATAAAGAATTTGCCGTCAACTTTTTCCACCGCCTGTCTGACATGGGAGGGCTGGCCATCTTCACAAAAGCAAAGGCCAGTCTGTTATTCAATCGTCGTTTCCTCGAAATGAAGATGTGGACGATAGACGCATTCATACGCAGAAGCCACCGGAGAGCACACTCATCAGCAGCTCTGTTAAGATTGTCGATGAACAGAGAACACCCTTGACTATCACCGCATGTGGTACACCCATTCTTCTCATCCTCCTCACTGCAGCTCACTCGCCTGCGAAGACTAAACCCACGCTTCGACTTCGCCGGACTGAAGCCCAACCTCCAGGGATGTCGGGAAACCTTGTGCCTTCTCGAACGCCCACAAACCTCCCTCCTTGGACTGTCAAAGGCTCTCGCAACCGACCGACCACGCCGCCGATAGTGACTCCTCTGCAGACGTCTGCTACTACTGCGGCGTCGAGACTTTGCCGTTCTCCGTCTCCCATGGCATGAGTGGCTCCTCGATCGCCTCCGCCACCGCTCTCTGCCTCTCCAGGATCCACGAGAGTCCCTGCTATTCCAAGCCCTGCGCCTTCTCCGATTGTCGGAGTTTTCTCGACCTCTCCGTTTCTCTCTTTCTCTGTCTCTCTCACTCATTTTTTTGTAAATGCTCCTCGATGGATATTTTCCAAAATACTTTGATTATGAAATATATGATTATGATACTTACGCTTAGTCACTTAAATTTATTATACACAAATTTTAATAATTCAACTATATACAGATGCGTCGACATGAAAATTAAACCTCAGGGAAGAGATAACATGACTTACTCGTACAATAAATTGGCTACTTTGAGATATGCAAGTTGACGCGCGCAGCGTAGCTGACAATTATTGAACGTTCAACGCAAACTATATCATAGGTGTATGTACGTGAAACGTACAGAAATTGCATTTTGATTGTATCAACTAGCTAGAAGCTACAACTAATAATGAAATGATACCCTAATAATGGGTTAATTTGCTCTCTCTTTCATCTCCTTCCTTAACCCTCTTCACACCCGCTGACAACCAAAATTCTGTCTCCGCTACTAATTCCTTCTCCATACCCCCAATATCCATTAACTCCCTTGCCTAATTTCTCATTGCCAGTATCGAGAAACACATCACTGTTTCTGTTTCTCTCTTTGTCCAGGGTTTTGTGTTAAATTCAGCGGTTTTCAAGAAATTTCTTCCATTTCCATGGGTCTTAGGGGTTCGTTTTCAGATGGTGTTTTTCTTCTACTTTTCTTTCCATATTTATTTTTAATTTTCTGTGTTTGGTGTTGTAAGTTCGTGATATGATAATTCCAGAAACTGAACTACAGAGTAATATAAGACTGACAAGAAAGAACAATGAAATTGAGCCACAGCTACTAATCTTTATTAATAACTTAAAAAACATATATGTTCATCACTTTGAACAATAACACCTTAGACAAGGTTTTCACCAAGAATTAAACCTCACTCCACTAACTCAGGGTACAATCACTTCTCTCTGTTTCATATCTGTGAGTTTCCCCCTTTTGAAAAACTCTCTTACATATATACAATATCTCGACGATAACCTAATAGCCTAAATAATCTTGCCAATAATAATCTTCTTAAGCTCGGTCGTTGATTTGAACGATTATCCACTAATAGATATTATATCTTTGATATAATATTTTACCAACCTTTCAAGCGCTAGATAATATAATTAGATAAACAAAACTGTTAAGATTCTTCCCTAAAAAGCACGAGACCGGTAGAGATAGGTTTGTTGAGTACTGGAATGATGGGTTGCCACGTCAAAAACTATATGCATGTGTTTTATGAGAGACCAATGGATAAGACACATACATGTACTATTTCTCCCTTTTTAATGTGTGCAAACTTGGTATGGTGAAACAAAATTGTATTCCCTATAGACAAGGAATTCCCCCTGAAGTTGAGAATATCCTTTGAAGTTTGAGAGAGTCTACACAGAGTAAAGTGATGTCAATCCAATACTGTAACACCCTACCGCTTATCCTCTAATTATCACTTAATAGTCACTGTCTCTAAACTAATCACAACGGGTTAACCAAACCAAACGGCAGGTGATACACGCCGCTAGCCGTCCATACGACTAGCAAGGCATCAAATATAAATAATGTTGGTCTGATAGAAAAGAAATACCGAGTTACGAAATTCGAACTGTAACAACTCCAACAATACTTACATCATGTTCACCACAACAATATCCAAAAGTGATTACCGAGTGCTAAGAGTTAATCTAAATTACAACCATTCCCAATGTCTACAAAAGTGCTAAGTTTTCAACAGTGATTCATGTCTCACAAAGTTTACAAATCTCAAAATCCAAAAGGGTGTACCACACCGGCTAAACAAAACAAAGCCCTAAGCCGTGTACGATTCGGTACACCAATCAAAAGCTAATCTAGCAAGTGAGCATTCTGTCATTCTCTGACCATCAACCATTTCTAGTACCTGCAATAAAAACAGCATCCGAAGGGGCTCAACAAAAGCTGCATATGAAATTCGCATACCCCGCGTGTTAACGGGAGTACGCCAACTAATTGGTCGCCAAAATAGAGTTCGTTTTATATAAAACAACATGCTAAGATAATTAAATTCATAAGCATACATGCGACAATCATGTAGGCATACCGTTCAAGCAAGGCAAATGTTTCACAATACATCAACCAATGTTCACATCTCAATCAAACTTCACACTTGTTAGCCCAAATTCCCATCCGGATTAATCGGATGTTATTTTCTCTTTACTCAAGATCATCAACTCACACAAGCCAAGATCTTTTCTCAACCAATTATCCTTCTTTGAATAATTCTCAAGTCAAGTCGGTATGACCTCCGGGTAGGGACAAGACTATCCCACCACTGGGCTTAAAGTTGGCTTACCTCCCCGGGTTGCTACCCATTTAAGGGGTTTGGACCGTGGTGGGAGGGTTAGGCCAGGATTCGGTTAACAATCTCTCTTGTTACCTCATCCTCAAGCGTCACCGAAACTATATTGGGCTTCTTGCAAACTCCAATTTCTCAATTTCTCAAGGTTAGCAAAGTCACCAAGTTAGGGAGTTAGTGAGAGGCCTACAATCCAATCAATCAAGGGTCCACAACCAATCAACCAACCAAACAAGCACTCCAGGTTTCAATCACAACTCAAACAAGGCATGATCATCACAAGATATTAGAAAGTGCAATAAACAGATTACATGCATTTATCTTGTTTAGGTGATTGCGCATAAACACACAAACAAACAAGCTGAGGTAGCCTCGTTAGCATACAGGGTATGAGAAAATCATATCATGCACCGTCGATCTTGGACTTTTGATTCCCTTCAGGTTCGACTATTCAGGCCATTTAACATATCACAGAATCGTACGGTTAATTATCTATAATTAACCTAGTTCCTTTGATCTTAAACGTTTCCCGAGTTATAATACCTAACTCTCGGTATTTTAACTTACACACTTAAGCTATCTACCTCACATCATTTCTTAAGCTCGTTTAAGCCCTTAATAACCATTTAATATCATTAATTAGGTCTTAATTAACTTATAATATCATTACCAAACAAATCCCCATCTTAAAATACAAGTTATACAAGTTTTAAGACATTTTTGGGTTGGTTCGGGACCTTGTATGGGACTTAAGTCCCGGACCAGACCTTAACTGAACTTTCGGGTGATTTTTGTGGGTGGTCCGGGACCTTAGCAGGGACCAAAGTCCTGGACCATTTCATGATTGAACTCTTGGTGTATAAAAATGGGGTGGTCCGGGTCCTTGTATGGAACTTAAGTCCCGGACCACTCCAAACTCCAACTCTCGGCCATTTTTCCTTGGTTGGTCCGGGTCCTTGTCATGGAACCAAGTCCTGGACCAATCACTAAGTGAACTTTCGGACAACATTAAGGGATGGTCCAGGTTCTTGTATGGGACCTAAGTCCCGGACCACCCAAAACTTCAACTTTCGGTCATTTTCTCCTACTGGTTCGGGACTTGGTCCTGGACCTAAGTCCCGGACCCTGCTACATTTTGACAGATTTTTACTTTTCAAAATTTGTTCTAACTTCATTCTTTCACCCATTTCTTCCCTAATCTTTTCTTAAGTGATAAGTGCAAAATATGTATACTTTTAGTATTACAATTCTCCCTATTTTGTTAACAATTCATGCTATATTTCTCACTTATCATATACTTTTTCTTAGATTTATATTTTGATGTGAGCTAATATATTTTATGTGTCAAATGCAGGAAAATTACAATACAACAATTATATATATATCACATGCACACGAATTAATCAATAATTAGTTCCATCATTCTCGTGGAAATCATCACGTCAATATTCCTTGACTATTACCACATGACGAGGAGGACCATGCACGCACACAAGTCTGGGCCGACTTGGAACAATTCAGAGGCGCAGACGTTGAATTAATATGGGCTGATTTAGGGCCCTGTTGCTAGTTTAACATGGACAGAGACAAAAAGCATATTACAACATTTGAGAATAAAATATTGTAAAACCCATGCATGAACAGGGGGATACACACAGATATAACTGGCATCGCACTGGACTGTTCACGGTGTGGATTCTTCACCATATCTTCATCCTCACCATCGACCACCATCAGGGATACACGCCCGCCATCACCACCTCACTACATCACTACGCCTCATCCGCACCACCATCATCTTCACCATTTCACCTCCATCGACCACACCACCTCACTCCATCTCCATCGACCATCTCCACCGCCATTCATTCACGTCACCACACGCTTCGACCACCATCGCCTCACCCGACAACCATTCGCGGCTGATCACCCTCACCATATCGTCATCTCGCATCGCCATCCATCCATCTTCACACCGGACACCAGCGTCGACTCACCACCCATCATCATCCCATCCACACCGACGCCACCGCCTTCACCACGTCCATCCTGTACTGCACCGACGCCCGCCATCACCATCCATCCTCGCTATCTATTTATCGTTATCTCCCGCCACCATTCATAATCATCCTCGCCTCTCCATTCTCGCATCATCTCACCCGACCATCATCACCTCATTTTCACCACCACACTCAGCCTTTCTCCTTCACACACCGATATACCATTCACGCCATCGACACTCACGACTTCCTCATTCTTCACGATTCATCTTCATCGGGGGATTGCCACGCATCGTCTTCATCATCACCGATCGCCACCTTCACCGCGAATCATCATCCCACCTATTCCATCGATCCGCACTAAATCACCACGTCATCTTCATCGTCAGCCCATCCCGTGAGCTACGCGAGAGAGGAAAGGAAAGTGCAAGCCGTAGCAGTACATCGACGAAGGAGAACAGAGGCGAGGGAGAACCGACTTGGGTAAACCGGGATATAACAAACCGTGAACCGGTTTGGGCCAAAGCAAATTGAACTGGACCGGTTCAATTATAATGGGTTTACTAAACTAAATTCATTATAATTGTTACATGTTACTTGTTTATTATTACAGTTTTGGGTTATTACATGACATTTGACATTGGTTTTAATGTGTGTTTTTATTGAAATTATATTTTTACTGGTTTTAATTAACATATAGATTGTTACAATTAATGTGCTTATGCTGCAATAATTCTGATCGTTTAATTGCATTATCTTTCTAAATCTATTTTGACCCGATCAAGTGAAAAATAGATAGGTTCGATTAATTCGTAAATTTGTGGGAAACTTGTTTTCATCGGACAAGTTAATACTTCATCTGCATAAATATTATCCCTCAAACTTATTTTGTTTACATGTGTTTTGCTGGTCTAAAAAAGTCTTAGCATGTTCTGGTAAACAAATTCGTCAAAGTTATTATTTTTGCCAATCTGTAAACCAGAAGAAATAACATAATTAACCAAACTGCAATAACCGGAACCTAGAGTCCCGCTCAATCATATCATCTACCATTTTAATTTATCTGTTATTTTATTTAGCTGCTTTTTATCAGTTTCATTTACAATTCAGTAAAACCCCCCTTTTGTGACAAGCTTAGGAATTAGACATTTTTGCTTAAGTCCCAAGGTTCTATTACCCGGTTGCTTCAATTTTACTATACTACTGCGATCGGGATTGTTTGCAGCCCGATAGATATTTTGACTCACGCTTTATTTATTATTTTACCAGGTCAAAAATCTTGTCTGCAAAATGGCGCCGTTGCCGGGGACTTGACTTTGTCTAGTCCCTAAGCCCCGGATAATTCACTTGTTATTTTAATATTTTGTTTCTTTAATATTTTGTTTTTATTTTTATTTTTTTTCAGTTTTATTTTGTTTCTAACATTCTGTTTGCTATTTTTGATTTCTGTTTCATAATTCATTTTCTTTCATTTTTTGTCATTTTCTTTTGTTGTTTATATTATTATTGTTTCTGTTATTTAATTATTCTAGCAATTTGCTTACAGTCATTTAATATTCCAGTTAATTATTTTATTGCTATTTTAATTCTGTCATTTTAATTCTGATATTTAAATTCCAGTTATTTAAATTCCTGTCATTTATTTTCTTGTCATTTATTTTCCAGTTATTTAAATTATTGTCATTTAAATTCCAGTTATTTAAATTCCTGTCATTTAAATTCTGCCATTTAAATTCTAGTTATTTAAATTCTGTCATTTAAATTCCAGTCATTTAAATTCCAGCCATTTAAGTTCCAGCCATTTAAATTCCAGTTATTTAAATTCCTGTCATTTAAATTATTGTCATTTAAATTCCAGTCATTTAAATTCTGCCATTTAAATTCCAGTTATTTAAATTCCTGTCATTTAAATTCCAGTCATTTAAATTCTGCCATTTAAATTCCAGTTATTTAAATTCTTTCATTTAATTTCCAGTTATTTAAATTCTGTCATTTAAACTCCAGTCATTTAAATTTCCAGTCATTTAAATTCTGCCATTTAAATTTTCTGTCATTTAAATTTCGTTCTTTCATTTAATTGTCATTTCAATATCAGTAATTTATTTTATCGTCATTTAAATTCCCCTCATTTAAATTCTATCATTTAAATTCCTGTTATTTATTTTTTCCCTTACTTTTTATTTTATTTTATAGTTTCCATTTTCTATTTACTACTTAATTATTTTCTTATAGTTATTTTTCAGTTGTTTAATTTATTTTGTTATTTATCTGCTTTTCCTTTTTATTCTTTATTTGTTTTAGTTTATTTTGTTTAAAAAAATGGCAATGGATTTGGTTGTCAATTATTATTATTATGTTTTATTAGTTCTTTTTGTTCTTAGTTTTTATTATTTCTAACTAATAATGGCGGGTGAGGAGCAATTCATATGGGAATCCTTTTATTCCCAAGATATATATTGCTCGTATTGTAGGGGACCTCGCGAGTTCAATTTTTGTCCCAAAGTTGAAGAAATGTGGCGGAATCGAATCCAACAGCAAATTGAAGAGGAGTTCGATCGAGAACCATGCTACTCACAAGACATATATTGCTCGGTATGTGGGGGAGATCATGAGTTTGAGGACTGTCTCGTAGTACAAGAGCAACTATGGTTAGAAGATCAACCAGACTACCTGGAGCGAATCGGTGTTGCACAACACAATACGATCACGAGCAATGTTTTCGAACAACCTGTTGAAGGAGACCATGAGAGTGCTTATGGTTCTACAATCATGCTCCATACATTAGCTCAACAGGAGAAACAACTGGAGAATGAAATGACCCATGAAGAGGAGGAAAAAGACCTCGACATAAACCAACTACAACTCTACACTACATTAGTAAAGATAAATGCAATGATGGAAGATCCTCTTGCATCGCAACAACTGGAGAGCGAAATGGTTCATATAATGGATCACCTTACTAAGGACTTGAGTTGCTTGTTATCACCTCCCCCGTTCGAACCTGAGCAAACAGCATCGAACCATCTGCCTAAGCTTGAAGACAAGCCATCAGAGGACAACTTCCACCTTGACTTCATGGAGCCTCCTCCCTCTGAAGTCAACTACCGTTATTTCCCCTCCTTCTACGTGCTCTATCTAGAAGATAAGGATACTTATCACCTCAAATTAGAGAAGAAGGAACCGCCATCACCTCCCGCCAAGTCATCCAAACAAAACACCACTATCACCTTCGAAGAACCAATTTCCTCGGAAGTTGATTTCCATCAAGGATCTTCCTATGAGCCTCTCCAAGAAAATGAGGATATCTACATCCTCAAATTTAAGGAGGAGGAGCCATCCAACTTTGATCTTCATCTGGAAGATCAAGGCCTTCCCCACCCGTGCACCAAAGCAGTAGGGTGGAAACTCGAAGTCCACTCACTAAGTGTGGACGCCAGCTTCCCTTTTGATCCGGGACCAGAGTTTGAAGATAAAATCCGCCACGGAGTTCTCCCTGCACCGCTCAACGATTATAAGGATGTCTTCACCCTTAAATTTGAAGAGGAGTCTCCACCATTAGATGATCCTCGCACCAAGGGTCATCAACCGAACAATCTGGGCCATTCTTCAAGGAAAAATGATGACCGCCCAACTCACCCATTGGAGCCCACTTCATCATACCTTTTCGAGCCTCACCTAAAGGAGGTAGATGTTTGCATCCTTCAATTCGAGGAAGAACAACATTCAGCACCTGGTCTTCTGCTTGAGACCCGTTACCATCAATACCTCCTCAAGAACCAGGTTTTGTGGAGCATTTATTTTCCTATTTTATTTGTCGAGGTAACGTTATGTTTTGATAGGTGGTTCAATACTGATTGCTGGCCACGTCGTATCCCCGTTGACACCACTATCAACTTTTATTTTTGATCCTGGATAACAAAGCAGGAGTCTAGTCAAAGACTATAAAGAAGGGCAGCTTACTGGGAGGCAACCCAGTGGTTAAATTTATGTTTTGTTTTTGTCTTGTTTTTGTTTTCAGGTTTATTTTTGTTTTTCTTTTATTTAGAAGTGGAAATGGTGCCTATGCTTTAATGCAACGTTTTCAGCGTTTTTGTGGTATGTATGAGTGTGTGCAGGTGAAATTTTTGTTGTGGTGTTTGATGTATCCCCAAGGCTGGACACTTGCTTGGACGCAAGCGTGAGGAAAACTACTACCCCAATGTTCGAGCTTAAGTGTGAGGAAGGGAACCTTCCTCAATCTACGATATCAGGGGAGTTTCCATTTCCTTTAATTTTAATGTGTTCAGCCTACGATGATCTATCATGCTTAATGCTTATTTTATATCAGTCCATGATTATCCTGAAAGAAATTCTTCCTGAGTCTGGCATATTTTGAAAGGTCTTCTCTTGATTTTCTTTTTGAACAATGAGGACATTGCTCCTCTTAAGTGTGAGAAAGTAGGACCTTTCCCTGAAAATATGCCAGTTACACTTAATGCCACATTTGTTTTTGTTTGTCCTCTTATTTTGAAAGAATTATCTCTTGTAAGTGGCCAAAAGAAATAAAAACAATAATTTGGAAGTTTTGAAAACGAGCCTGATGACCACCTCAAGAATCTTTCTGCTCTAGGCTGTTTGTTTGTTTAGTTTTATTCAAATTATATCTGTTTTCACTGAAATTTGGTGGATTAGCTGATTATAAAAAATTGAATTGGTCAGTTTGGGGTCTTAAGAATAATGTGAAAGTTTGGAATGAAAGGATAAGGCAAGGTACTCCGCTGATCTGAATTAAAATTTCTGAACCAAAACAGGCCTCTTCATTCGGTTATTAAGTCCTTGGGGTGCCTTGTCACCCATCTACCTAAGGTCTTGTGATCTGGGATGGAAGTCCCAAAGCCGCTACAAGGGTGAAGAGAAAAGTCTGAGGGGATGAATGAAATATGTGAATGGCAGAATGTTAAAGAAAATGAACTTTGGAAAGTTAAATATGTAATTCATCTTTGCTTATTCTGATCATGAGTATGTGGTGTTGAAAGGTATCACGGAATAAGGTGTTACTTCACACCCCTTGTCATCCAAGGTTAGAGGAAAGAAATGGTGGAGGATCCCAGACTATTCTGTTTCAGTTTCTATAATCTAACTTCTCCATGCTTTTTAACTTCACTCTTTTTCACTGTTTGCGAAAACCTATAGCTAGTAGCAGAACATTTCTTTTGATTGCTACTCTACTTGTTTTCCTTAAGCAGTTGTTTAATCCCGAGTTTCAATACTTCGGCCCTTAAGAGTAGTCATATTCTGTATTTGCTTGAGGACAAGCAAAAGCTAAGTGTGAGGAAGTTTGATAAGTGCGAAATATGTATACTTTTAGTATTACAATTCTTCCTATTTTGTTAACAATTCATGCTATATTTCTCACTTATCATATACTTTTTCTTAGATTTATATTTTGATGTGAGCTAATATATTTTATGTGTCAAACGCAGGAAAATTAAAATACAACAATTATATATATATATATCACATGCACACGAATTAATCAATGATTAGTTCCATCATTCTCGTGGAAATCATCACGTCAATATTCCTTGACTATTACCACATGACGAGGAGGACCATGCACGCACACAAGTCTGGGCCGACTTGGAACAATTCAGAGGCGCAGACATTGAATTAATATGGGCTGATTTAGAGCCCTGTTGCTAGTTTAACATGGACTGACATGGACAGAGACAAAAAGCATATTACAACATTTGAGAATAAAATATTGTAAAACCCATGCATGAACAGGGGGATACACACGGATATAACTAGCATCGCACTGGACTGTTCACGGTGTGGATTCTTCACCATATCTTCATCCTCACCATCGACCACCATCAGGGATACACGCCCGCCATCACCACCTCACTACATCACTACGCCTCATCCGCACCACCATCATCTTCACCATTTCACCTCCATCGACCACACCACCTCACTCCATCTCCATCTCCATCGACCATCTCCACCGCCATTCATTCACGTCACCACACGCTTCGACCACCATCGCCTCACCCGACAACCATTCGCGGCCGATCACCCTCACCATATCGTCATCTCGCCATCGCCATCCATCCATCTTCACACCGGACACCAGCGTCGACTCACCACCCATCATCATCCCATCCACACCGACGCCACCGCCTTCACCACGTCCATCCTGTACTGCACCGACGCCCGCCATCACCATCCATCCTCGCTATCTATTCATCATTATCACCCGCCACCATTCATAATCATCCTCGCCTCTCCATTCCCGCATCATCTCACCTGACCATCATCACCTCATTTTCACCACCACACTCAGCCGTTCTCCTTCACACATCGATATACCATTCACGCCATCGACACTTACGACTTCCTCATTCTTCACGATTCATCTTCATCGGGGGATTGCCACGCATCGTTTTCATCATCACCGATCACCACCTTCACCGTGAATCATCATCCCACCTATTCCATCGATCCGCACTAAATCACCACGTCATCTTCATCGTCAGCACATCCCGTGAGCTACACGAGAGAGGAAAGGAAAGTGCAAGCCGCATCAGTACGTCAGTGAAGGAGAACAGAGGCGAGGGAGAACCGACTTGGGTAAACCAGGATATAACAAACCGTGAACCGGTTTGGGCAAAAGCAAATTGAACTGGACCGGTTCAATTATAATGGGTTTACTAAACTAAATTCATTATAATTGTTACATGTTACTTGTTTATTATTGCAGTTTTGGGTTATTACATGACATTTGACATTGGTTTTAATGTGTGTTTTTATTGAAATTATATTTTTACTGGTTTTAATTAACATATAGATTGTTACAATTAATGTGCTTATGCTGCAATAATTCTGATCGTTTAATTGCATTATCTTTCTAAATCTATTTTGACCCGATCAAGTGAAAAATAGATAGGTTCGATTAATTCGTAAATTTGTGGAAAACTTGTTTTCATCGGACAAGTTAATACTTCATCTGCATAAATATTATCCCTCAAACTTATTTTGTTTACATATGTTTTGCTGGTCTAAAAAAGTCTTAGCATGTTCTGGTAAACAAATTCGTCAGAGTTATTATTTTTGCCAATCTATAAACCAGAAGAAATAACATAATTAACCAAACTGCAATAACCGGAACCTAGAGTCCCGCTCAATCATATCATCTACCATTTTTATTTATTTGTTATTTTATTTAGCTGCATTTTATCAGTTTCATTTACAATTTAGTAAAACCCCCATTTTGTGACATGCTTAGGAATTAGACATTTTCGCTTAAGTTTCACGGTTCGGTTACCCGGTTGCTTCAATTTTACTATACTACTGCGACTGGGATCGTTTGCAGCCCGATAGATATTTTGACTCACGCTTTATTTATTATTTTACCAGGTCAAAAATCTTGTCAGCACTAAGCATCTAAACATGTTTTAACATCATTTTGACACTCTAAACCCTCATAAATCATTTACTAAGTCTCCTAACCAAATCTTGGTTAATTACACAATTTTCACTTTAGTTTTCCTAGAAGTTGTAAGTGTAGTTTTTGTTTCTTGCTTGCTACCTATCCCAATGTTTCCCCACTAGTGCCATCCTAACTTACATCTTGCATTATTTTCCTTCTTCAATTTACCCACCCATACGCTCACCCTTAACTTAGTTTCCTAAGTAATTAACTACTCAATTTCCATGCTACAACATAACTAATCTTCCTAGGTTGTTTCTACCCATTAAACACCTAAATCATTTAGGTTTGCTACAGAAAATTTGTCATAGTTCCCCTACATCTTTAGACATTCCCAAAGCATAATTTTTCAGTTCCTAACATCATTAGCTAACCACATCCTCAAGGGATACTAACAACACACAATTTTGTTCAATGAACTCATATATTTTTCCTGCACAACATTGTTTATTTCTCATGGTTTTTCAAGCTTTTAATCATCATTCAAGAGCTCTAAAACATCTTAATTCTTTTCCTCATTATACCACAGCATAACCACTACTCAAAACAATATAAACTCCTCATTTCAAGCATTCAAATCTGTTACAAAAGGGCATACCAACCTAGCTCAAGGTAAGTGCATTTACCTTGTATTTCTAGCTTCCTTTCTCCTTTCTTCCTCCTCTTTTCTTTGTTCTTGTTCTTGGCTCACAAATTCGGCAATGCTACAGCCACCCATACCACAATACCAACTTAGAAAACTAACCCTCTTTTTAACCTAGAATCTAACACATATTAAAGGCTTAAAAGGAGGCGTTTACCTTGTGCTTCTGGGTGAGATTTTTGGACAGCAAAAGCAACTATATTCCAGCTCCGGAATGAAGATAAAATCATCTGGAATGGAGGGAGAAACAAGGCTCACGTTGGATTTTTAGTTTGCCAAGAAAGAGCTAGAAAAAGATGGATTTTAAGATTTTTTTCTTACCTTAAAACA
>CM041778.1:359495676-359590282 GCA_023374045.1 Limonium bicolor | reverse complement strand
ACAAGGAGATGGAGGAGACCAAAATGCTCTTCTTCAATCTTCAAAATGGGCTACAGACATGCACTGCTGGAAAAAAAGGAATAAACAACGTTTAAATTGGACATATAGAACGTTTATAAAGCGCAGTTTATTCGAGCGACACAAATGAACTAACATTTTAAATGACGCTTCCAAAGCGTTCTTTATACTATCTTTAAAGAACGCTTTGCAAATAAGCGTTCTTTATAATGCGAGAAAGATGACAACATGAAAAACGTTTTAGCCTAGAAAGCGTTCTTTATGCTTAGACAAAAACAATGCTTATATGTGATAAGCGTTTCTTATAATGGTTGGCGGGAGAGTTTAAAGAACGCTTATATGCATAAGCGTTCTTTATATCTTCCTTTTTTTAAATTTTTTTTTCAAAAATTTCTGTTCCAACAAATGCTACAGATATATATATCATTACATCAGATCAATGCATTGTTGCATTTTCAACACAGCAGAATCCATCACAACAAACTGTAACAGAGAAATTAAATCTATACAAATTCAATTTACAGCAAAACACATCAGATCCCAGACCAATTGCAACAAATAAATCAGCTAGTATATATTAGTACCACATTAACAGAGATTTGCTAGTATTACCAAACATGCAGACAAAACTTAATTACAATTAAAATCCAAACACAGATGGAAGCTAGCTACTAAGTACTTATGTTTGTACTGCAATCTGTAGAAATTTGATAATGCAAGAAACTTAATTTTTTAACACAATGCAAGTGTAGTTGAACTCATGGGGAACAAACTGCATTTACAGGTGCAAATTGGTTCAGTTTAGACACAACTTCACAGAAGAAAAGAAATAGCTGCAGCGCGTACTCATGACTTCTGCTGATCTTCATCATCATAAGCTATTGATTTCGTCCAGTAAGCACACATGTGATCCTTGACAAACTCTAGATCGGCAAGTGAATAAATAGCTCCTTGTTTTTCGAAGAAGTCAGTAAGCTGCACGCAAGAATTATAAAAGCAATTAAGTACACCATTTAAACATATCCAACCATGCACAAACAGTTAAATTACTAATTCAAACATAAGACTTATAATACGTACTTCATTGACATTGCGGATTTTATCGATGTTGGACACGATTTCGTACATGTATCACATCACAAAATATCCACAACTGCTGCTATCCGGTTGCCTGGGACACTATTTTCAATAAAATTATATTATTAATTATATATATACACACTAATATACAAAATATATTTATGTATGCATGAGTAAATAGAATGTTTTTTTACCTTTTTCAAATAATGTATATTCAAAGGAAAATTCATTTGCCCGACACTGTGCATACCTTCTCTAAAACCACTGAAATTAATTAAAATAAGCATTTAAGTGACAAGTAATAAAAAAAGTTTAAAATTTTATTTGTGAAATGAAAATATGCACTATTTACTTACTTTGTCAGCAGAGCATAAATGGTGATGTTCCTAATTCCTTTAATAGGGTCAATCACTATACAGCATGATGAGTAAGTACAAACCACTAACAACAACCAATGATTGCTACAAGTGCAAACAACAACAAATCAACTTCAGCTTCGAAATATATATGAGTTAATATAAAACAATAAAGACAAACGCATAAGGTGGTCAAGCACGCTTACATCTGATGATATGGTATGAGCACAAATCGGCTTTTCCTGGTAACCGCCGCAATTATGGCATTGCGCACATGGCTCTGACACGCAACACCGTCTCTCGTAGCTTCAACGGCAGACACGATTTATGGACATAGGAAGGTGATCGTATTTGCCATTTTGTTTGACGCCAACCTCGATAGTAAGGACTTTGATGACAAAGGCATTAAATTAAAATTATACATAAAACTTACTATTATCTTTGAGAGAGAAAAAATGTGATACTTACAAGCAGTACGATTGAATCATCGAGATGTTCAGCATATCACCAAGCAGCAGCTCCTTGACATCTCTAATACTGATCAGCAACTCCTGGGGTTGTTTGTTGTGGTAGACAGACGCTAGAACCTTAAGGATGAACTGAATGAAATCATCACCCTTCCTGAGTATCATGTTATATAAGACCTGCTGACGCTTTCGCAGCGTATTCACCAAATTTTGGGGAAGAATGAAATCTTTTCGAAGTGGACTGATGTAGTGATCATCCTGCTGACCCGATGGTCCCTTTCCTTTCGACGCACGGACTTGCTTACCTTTGTCAGCAATAGGAACAGGTGCCTAAGAAATGACAAGTTAGTATACGTTAGGAAACTATTCCCAAAACTGCAGTTATATATGGAATGTTAATAATTAAACAAATTTAAGTTCTTTTACTTACCGTACTATCAGATAAATCCACCAGATTGCAAGGCCACGGTACTTGTGAGCCACGTGCTTCAATAATAGTGCTCCAACCATTCCACTCCATCGGTAGTGGAATGGTATCACAGCCTTGACAGACACTGTTTACGAACACACGGACGTACCAGGGCGGAACTCGCTTAAAATGACATAGTGACGCCGAATCAGTCTGTAGAATTGTACCTAATGCAACCATAAAGGTGCCATGTTCATTGATCTGCAGAAGACGACACTTTTTGGTTTCCTAACAAACGAACAAAATAATTAGATTCATATATATATACATTGCAACATGCATACTTTTGATTAATTGAAAAAATAAATAACGACAAACCACTAAAATTCACACATACCTGAAGCTTGGCATATGGGAATGGATCAGAAGGTGCAGGTACAGTGTAAGAATGAGAAACCTGAGACGGTACAGGGGTGGAAGCAGGTGCAGGGGTGGAAACGGGTGCCGGTGCATACACTGATGAGCTAGAAGATTGATGCCCCTGACTCAGCTGTTGCATCAATCTTACTTCCATTTGTTGCATCTGCTGCTGCAAATCAGATTGGAATTGCTGTGACAACTTCCTTTCGATGTCCCTCATTTCTTCCTCTCTCCCCATTCGCTGGGAGCGCGGGAAAACATCTCGCTGACACACTGCGGATCCAAATCCTCGAACTCTCCCAGGGTAATCCTTCTTACCAAGTGCTTTGTTCAACGAATCATCCTGACTATGAGGCTGGCCAAGAAAAGAATCAGCACCCTCTATAGTCTTGTACACGCAAAAAAACATGTAAATTATGAATTAGATCAAATAAATAAAACATACATAAATTGTAAGAAAAATTTATAAACTATTAAATATTACTCAGGACACTCAGGACACTCACAATTTTTGCAGCTAAGTCTGCAGTCTTCTTCCGCGGATAATACATTTCGCCGTCCTTCTCTAATTGGCGGCCAAGCATGTATGCTTGTGCCCGATTCACCTCATCCGGACTCTGAATCGGCTCAATTGTGCCGTCCTCACACACACGCTTCAATAACCCCTTTTCAATCCAGCCTGGTATACACCCCGCGTACCTAGCTCGGCCCATGTAGTGTGGATTCTGATCTTTCAAGCGATTTTGTCGAGCTTTTTCCTAAACTGCCTATGGAAAGAATTAATACAATTCATTTTAACTTTATCCTTTTATATTAACAACATAAACTTAAAAGTTAATCTATGAAAACAATTACGTACCCTGAACTCAGGGGGTGATATGTGCTTCATAGAATTCCTTCCACTCCTCCTCAGTGATCATGCCAGCGTACAGCTCATAGGGAGGCACCTACTTCGGGTTGTCCGTATTGACCAACCAGCCACCAGCCTATTTTGAACGTTCGCATACGCAAAGCAAGCAGTGACAACATATCATTGCTTCATCTGGGATCTGGTACTTCTTCTTCAAGCTCGTCCACATGATGTTCTTTTTTTCCAGATCTTGGTTCATCCAGTTTTTGTTGATACAGCAATGGGTCTTCACCAATCGACCCATGGCGCTGGCAAACTTCTGCTTAGACGCGCCAGTGGGTCTAAGATACCTGTAATATTAACAGTATATATGTTAGTCATACGTAATATATAGTACTACATATAAATGTACAAATATCAGTATATATATGAAAAAATAAGATAAAATAACATATAGGTGTAACATATACCTATCCCACACCAGATCAATCATGCCACTCTCCTTCTTCTCATTTAGACCACGTGACGGTCCTCGTGTCTTTCGTGGAGGGCCCTGAGAGGTCGTAGGAGGGTCCTGAGAGGTCGTAGGCTAATCAGCGGCAACGACAATCTGTGTACGCTCCGTTAACTACATCTCTGCATCTATCTCCATCTCCATATCCTCATCACATTGTAGGAGCATCTCATGATCGTTGGCATCAATAATCTGCACAGTATCATTACATAAATATATAGTCAGTGTCATAGATAGAGTCATATATAGTCATTTAATATATAGCTATTCAGAGAAACACAATATGAACAATTAAGAAGTAATTAGAGAAAAATTATAAACTAACCTAGTAGTCTGCTTAGTCCTGATGTGAATATTACTATACTTCAATAAACCAGCCCGTATGAGGTGTGACAATGAAAGTTACTACCAGTGCCTGTAGAAGATAGTTTGTACACAAGAATAATTACATTTCAAATCCAATAATTCAATACTTTGACAAAATTTTCTGGGAAATCCGATAGAATCCCCCCCTAAAAATATAGGGTTTCACCACAATAGAGCATGTACAAGAGGCGACAGTTTGGTTTGCAAAATTAATCCCAAATACACTTAATCCTAATAAACACATTAATCTCAAATAGAGCATATATCTTCCTGATCGACAGTTTGGTTTTGCAAAATTTCACCATAACTACGTGGCTATATTTATATGCCCAAACACTTATATTTTTCGCCTAATAACATATTAATCTCAAGTCCATTTGGACACAACCAGCAAGTATATACTACCAAAAATCATGCTCGCGACAGTTTAATCCGGTTTGCAAAATTAATTAATCCCAAACATTCACTTAATCCTAATAATTAAACACATTAATCGTTCAGTTTGGTTAGCAAAATTACCTCCAGCAGAATCGAGAATATAGGCGATAGAGAATGGATCGATATTACGCCAGTTGGGTTGTAAAACTAATAACTGCAGATGATATACGTATGTACTGAGGCGACGGGCATGTATGTTCCTGTTCGATAGCAGGTTGCAAAATTAATAAGAGTGAAAGAGCAGAAATATATATATGTTCTTGTACATGTTCGCAGATTTGATGAATTACCGAAACAGAGGCGATCGACAGCTAGGCATGTATATTTGGGTCGATCGATCGATGGTCATCAGGGCGCAAATATCGGGAGAAATCAACGCGTCGCAGGCGCGAGAGACGGCCGGCCGGAAAGCGGTGGCGGCGGCATGGATGGCGACACGGCAGTGGCGGCGATGGCGCAGTAGCTAGCGGACGGTACTGGCCGGGGTACGTATGTGAGCTCAGTCGAGAGAGAGGTAGCTAGCTCTTGAGGGTTATGCGCGGGAGAGATTTAATTTTTTCGGGAGGTGAATTATTCAAGAAACATAAAGAACACTTCACTTCAAAAGCGTTTTTTATGCTGAGAGACAAAAAAACATAAAAAACGCTTTTAAACGGAAGCGTTCTTTATGCTGAGCGTTCCATAGACATAAAAAACGCTTTATACGAGAAGCGTTCTTTATATGTTTCATATAAAGAACGCTTATTTTCCAAGCGTTTTTTTGGCTTTGGGCGCAATACAATAAAGAATGCTTCCTAAGTGAAGCGTTCTTTAAAATGTCCGCCCTAAACCATAAATACAATGCCTTACATTATAATCGTTCTATAAAATGCTAAAAAAACGATTTACAAATATAACCGTTTTAAAAATGGTGTTGTTTATTCTTTTTATTTCCAGCAATGATGGTGATGAAGTTGGAGCTTTTGGGTTTTTAAGGGGTGGAAAATGAAGCCCAAGATAAGAGGAGTTCAATGGTACAATGTTTATGGAATTTGGACAAGGTTTTGGCTTTCAAAAATGGAGAAGAATGAAGGAGCTGAGTGGGGGCTTCAAATCGCCATTGAGGGAGCTTGAGGAGGAAGGAGAAGTCAGCAAGGGGGGAGACAAAGCCGTAAGAGAGGAATGGGGGATAAGAGAGAGATTCACTTTTTTTGCTTTTGTACTTTCCTACTTTACTTATTTGTCTTTTAGTGTATTAGGAAAGAAATAAAGAAGAGAGGGGCGTGTGGGGCTGATTTAAAAACGTGCCCAGTATGCACAAGTGTGGCCAGTTTTTAATTTGCACAAAGGGAAGTTATTTTGCTTTTATTACATTTAACACCCCACAAGTTTTCGTTTTTGCACTATTCACTAACCGGAACCCGCTTTCCGGATTTTTCTCGTTTAGTTAATTTTAATGGTTCTAGACCTTCACTAAGGTTTAATTATAGCTATTTGATTGACTAAAATTATTACGGGTCTATTTAACCCGCTTAAAGTCACGTTTTCCCGGTTTCCTTGAAAAACGCGCTTTAAGGTTCATTTGTGTTTTTAATCAATTTTAAGGATCCGTTTTCTTTGAGGATTATCCCCTCATTTTTATTTAGGCATAATTAAGCTTCTAAAATCTTAATTTGCCTAATTAATCACTGTTTTGAAATTTAGGGTATTTCAATCTACCCCCATTAAGGAACTTTGCCCTCAAAGTTGTTCAAGGTTGACGAATTATTTTCTTTGTTCAGTTGGCACTCAATTGTCAAAGATCACACAACACTATACCTTACAGAATTGAAATTCTATCACACAAGGGTATTCACGTCAAACACAAGCACCTCACAACACAAGCCCCAATCTCAACCCAATTCAAACATTATCCTTCAACTTCAAGCACAAATCAATTCTACAATTACAGTCAATACTCTACAACCAATGCTCTGGTTGTTACTTGAGTCAAACAAAATGTAATACAACTTACATACAATGCAATGCTTAACCCGAAGCAATGCCCAAAAACTAAATGGCTCTACCCCCCTTAAAAAGGGGTACGCCCCGTACCCTCTAAGCACTAGACAATCTAGTCTACAAATACCTGTGGGTACTTCGCCTTCATGGCGTCCTCAAATTCCCAAGTCGCTTCCTCGACGTTGTGGTTAGACCACAAGACCCTAACCATTCACACTGACTGGTGGCGAGTGTCTCTAGTCTTAGTATCAAGGATTCACAGTGGAGTCTCGACATATCTCATTGTCGGCTCAAGGGATAAGTGTTCGGGATTTAGAACATGAGAAGGATCGGCTATGTATTTCTTGAGTTGTGAAACGTGGAACATATCTTGCACACGTCCCAACTCCTCAGGTAAAGCTAACCTGTAGGCTACGGATTCAACTCTCTCAGTAATCTCATACGGCCCTACAAACTTTGGGCTCAGCTTGCCCTTCTGGCCAAATCGGAATATGCCCTTCATAGGTGAAATGCGCAAGAACACTTGGTCTCCCAAGGCGAACTCAAGGTCACGTCGTCTCGCATCCGCATAGGATTTCTGTCTATCTTGGGCTGCTTTAATGTTCGCTCGAATCTGCTGAACTTCCGCTTGCACTTGCTCAAGGTATTCCAGTCCTATGATGACCACTTCACTCGACTCATCCCAGCACAAAGGGGTACGGCAAGGTCTACCGTAAAAGGCTTGGAATGACGACATCTTAATCGAAGCGTGATAACTATTATTATATGAAAACTCGATCAGATGTAGCTTATCAATCCAACTCCCCTAAAAATCTAAGGCACATGCTCTCAGCATGTCCTTGAGTGTTTGGATGGTCTTTTCTGTCTCACCGTCAGTCTGTGGATGGAAGGCGGTGCTAGCTTCAACTCAGTACCCAGCGCTTCCCGTGTAGCTCTCCAGTATCTTGAAAGAAATCTGGTATCACGGTCAAATACAATAGTCTTCGGGACTATGTGGTGTCGGATAATCTCCCGGTCGAATAGCTCGGCGAGCTTCGCCACCTTCCAGGTGTCCCTCATCGGTATGAAGCAGGCAACCTCGGTGAGGCGATCGACTATAACCCAGATCATGTAGAGTTCTCCCCTAGCAGGTGGGAGTCCAACAATAAAATCCATAGAGATATAATGGAATTTCCACTCCGGAATTGGCATAGATTGCACCATTCCGCCAGGTTTCGGTGCTCAAATTTCACTTTCTGGCAAGTGAGACACCTCAGAACATACCCAGTCACATCAGATTTCATTCCTGACCACTAGAAGTACATCCTCATGTCTTTGTACATCTTGGAGGCTCCCGGATGGACGGACAATGCAGAACAGTGTGATTCTCGCAGAATGCGATCCCTTAGCTCAACATTGTTTCAGGGAACGCATAATCTGGCATTCAGCTGGATTAGACCATCTTCATGCAGTTTGAAGTCATACTTCCGCTTCTCGAATGTACCCTCTATGATTTTCTGTCTGATTTCTTTCATGTACGGGTCGCCCAACTGAGCATCTTGCACCTCATCAACCAAGCTAGAAGAAGCGAGTAGTGAATGGAGTGAGTGTGATTGACGGCTTAGGGCGTCGGCTACAACGTTTACCTTCCTTTCCTTATACTGAAGGTCGATGTCGTAGTCAGACAAGAATTCCATCCACCTTCTTTGTCTCAGATTCAGTTCTTTCTGTGTGAATACATATAGCAAGCTTTTGTGATCGGAATAGATGGTGATGCTAACCCCATAAAGATAGTGCCGCCATATCTTCAATGCGAAGACAATGGCTCCTAGCTCAAGATTGTGTGTCGGATAATTCTTTTCATGCCTTTTCAGCTGACGGGAGGTGTAAGCTACTACCTTGCCATGCTGCATGAGTACGCATCCCATGCCTTTGCCTGATGCATCACAATACACCTCGAATCCCTCTGTGCCCTCCAGAAGAGTAAGAACGGGCGCTGAGGTTAATGAGTCTTTCAAACTCTGAAAGGATTCTTCGCATTCGTTTGTCCACACAAATGGTGCATCTTTTTTCATCAGTGTCATCATGGGCTTTGCGACTTTGGAGAAGTCTTTCACGAATCGTCGGTAATAACCAGCTAGACCAAGAAAGCTTCGGATGTCGAAAACATTCTTAGGTCTAGGCCATGAACGTATTGCCTCAATCTTTGCCGGATCGGTAAAGATATCAGCGCTTGAGATCACGTGACCAAGGAAGGATACCTAATCAAGACAGAACTCGCATTTGGAGAACTTCACATATAGCTGGTTCTCGCGTAGTGTCCCAAGTACTTTTCTCAAGTGGCTCTCATGCTCGTCTCTCGACTACGAGTAAATCACGATGTCGTCGATGAAGACCACAACTGAAGTGTCTAACTGCTCACTAAACAATCGGTTCATCAAATCCATGAACTTAGCTGGTGCATTTGACAGTCCGAATGGCATCACTGTAAACTCAAAGTGGCCATATCTCGTACGGAATGCTGTCTTCTCAATGTCGGGTTCTCTGATGGCAATCTGGTGATATCCGGATCGGAGGTCAATCTTGAAGAAGACTGAAGCTCCCTTCAACTGATCGAACAGGTCATCGATGTGTGGCAATGGGTATTTGTTATTTACTGTAATCACATTAAGCTCGCGGTAGTCGATGTAGAGGCGGAGGCTACCATCCTTCTTCTTCACAAAGAGGACCGGTGCTCCGATAACCACGACAAATACGTGAGAACAAGTAATAAGGAATGACATGGAACTAAGTGGATGGGGGTCTCCAAGAGCGGAGAAACACCCTGATTAACGACAATAAAGTCAAGACCAATGAGAAGTTGTACGGAAGATTTATTATCAAGACTGAAAGATCAAAGGGAGTGCCAACAAGGCTACCGAATACGGTACATGTAGAAATAATACCGGAACCAGTATATGTAGAACAGATAACCAGCCTGTATGGCGCACTTGCCATGGCAAGTGTTATGATAACGTGGCTATTCTGAGAAATTTTTAATGACTATTAAGTACTTAGTAGAGTACCCTAATGGCGAACAAAGTAATTTTGGGATCTCAAATCCTAAGAACTAAAAGAGTAAAACCTTGGAAGGGCTTAACGGTCTAACAATTGTAGTTAAGGATATACCAGTTAGCGAGAAACTAAACACGCTCAAGGCGAGAAGACATTTCAATAGCATGAGAATTTTTTCGTTCAAACTCAGATTTATTTCAAACCCTCTTTCAAAACCAAATATACTTCCAAACTCATATTTAATTCAAACCTTCTTTTAAGCCCAAATTTCTCTCAAACTTCTGATTTTATTTAAAACCAAAACCAGAAGACCTACATCAGCCTCAGCGCCACACGATAGGTAACTTATACCCAGTCCACTTTCGAATAACCTGACGACAATCGAATAAACCGAGGTTATCAACCCGAAGGAGAAGACCGAATCCATACTAAATACAAAAAGAAGGTAGAACGTACCTAAGAGCACAGTAGTTGAATTTCCCTTGATTAAGTTCGGGAAGCACTGAATGCATGTTATCATAGGACGATATAAGAGGAGTTGACAACAGAATACTTCACATAGGCGTGGACGGACACTGTGAGTGTACGAAAACGAAATGTGGGACGACCGCAATCCAGAGGAGCTTACACGTCTGACAGACTCATTCATGAGTTGGTCAGGTAAGTAGTATTGTGTCAGTAGGGTGCCCCATATATGTATACGAGTAGAGTCAGGAACACGAGAAGTAGTCGACTCCGTACTAAGCTCAGCAGTAAAATCCAGACCAGAGTAACTAATTACTGAGAATGATTGAAGTGAAAGGACTCGGTTAAGTTAACAAGACTAAAGGAATTAGTGAATTCATTTCTAGAAAATGTTTAAGAGTCAGGAAGTGCGAAGTGCACTAACTAGTAAGTAAAGACGTCGCATATGTCTCAAGAAGCATGAGGGATAAACATGATAGTTGGAACGAATACCCAACCTATTCATGGTAAGGCAGATGCCTAATATGGACACGTTAATGTGTAACGAATGGGATGAAATTCCCTGAATAATCACCTCGGCTACTAGGGGATATCGATCTTCACTAAAGAGGATATTAAACCCAGCCAAGAACGTAAAGCGACGTAGTTAACTAAACATACCCATAAGTACAAGGCAGATGTAATGGCATAACTTAGCAACACCCAGGAACAATCCATGAAGGGTGTCTGGGTCAATAAAATTTGAACGAAATATCATGATAGAAACACAAGAGTTGAAACAAATACTCGGTTTAAACACCGAAGGGAACCCACTTAACAGTAGAACCCTAAGTCGTCAAAGAGGCAACCTGACATTCCTAAGAGGCCTCCCATGAAAGGAAACGTGATGCAACGACCTTGTTAGAGAGCCCAGAATCACTGCCAAATCATATGATGGTGTACGGAGTTGTAAAATTTATGTGAACAGCCTACAATGAGCAGAGCTCAAGGCAATGAGGCTTATAAGCCGCAAACCAAATGTGATACATAAATTTAAATGATTATAAAACATAAATAAAATCATAAGGAGTTTTGCCGGAAATGGTACCAGTAAGGGAAAATTTTGCGTTATACAAGAGAGTAGAGCGCAGAACGAACCGCTACTTTAAGAGTGGGGATACCACTCGATATTGTGAGGCCGCGGAAGCGGTAATTATGTGAACAATGCTCAAGAAATATGTTGAATTTTGACCATGTTGTTATTGCCAAGGAATAATTTGAGTAAGAATACTACGAAAAAAGAAGCTTTTATAGCAATTGTGGAAAACCGGAAGAGTAGTCAGTTTAGTAGCAACCACCATATGTGTATAATGCGAAGTATAGAGTGAACAGTGCTCAAGGAGCATAAAGACTTAAAGAATAACGTATTTAATAAAGGTGAAACATAGCATAATGGCGGAAATACATGAGCGGAAACTAACATAATAGTGGATGCCATGTAAGTTGATGTTGCATAATGAGTAAGAACATGGTGCACAGTAAGCGACCGTTGTATGAGTATTGTTAAACAATGATATGGAGGGTGAGTGGGATTACAAGTTAGACTCAGCAGAGATGAAAAGCAAGAGATGGTTAGCAAATTAGGCAATAAAGCCAGAAATCTATACCATATGATGGAAGACCGCACGAAGAAGGCATTGTTTATCCCTATTGCAATTGCATAAGGAATAGAAGTGTACTCCTAGTAAATTAACATGATAAGTGAAGTAATAAGCCTCGGGACAAGAATACCTAATTGCTAAGTAACCAACCCGTACTGGATACAGAAGTCATGCAAACACACCAATGAATATGACGCAAGTCGGTTAAGCGTAGACCTAGAAACAAAACCGTTGGAAATACCAACCATCACAGTAGTTGAACCTCATCGCAACAAAGGCGGAAAGAGACTTATAAACGCTATAAGGACCAATGCATAGGAAATGCAAGGTCCTACAAATGAAAGAATACTTGTACAAATCCAAATGAGGAGGCATGATTAGGAATAAGTGACTACAGTAGCACTGAATTCCAAATATTGGTATAGTATATACCTCAAGTGTTGAAAACAATAGAGGGAGCACTACATATTAGGTAGTAGCTCGACTTCAATCGACAGTAAGTCAGAAAGACTAACTGAATAAACATAGAGATACACAACAGTATACATAATAAATTATCAGAAAACTGGATAGAAAATCTATAACTCTTCGAATTCACACACGGTAAGAGATACCATGCATCGGTTGAGAAACAGTTATTCCCAAGAAAAGGGATAAATGGGAGATGTACAATACATTAAGAAATACGAAAAGGGCGAACTAAGCTCTAAAGGTATTAGGGTCGTACAGTAGAAGCTAGTGGGCCCATGATTTAAAAGTTGATTACGCATAGTGAATACGAGTAGATGGCTAATCATCAATGCCTAGAAGCTTGACAGGCCAGAACCAAAACCGGTTATGAGTTAAACAAACTCCAATCAGAATTCTTGGTTCAGGGACTAAACCGCCAATATGGTTAAGATCCTCTGATTAGAACGCATTATATAATAAACCGCGTGGAAGTTAAAACACTTCATGATGTCGAAACATCTAAAACCAATGTTAAGTGATAACATATGGTCGATTACATGGGTGTAATCCCTTTTAAGGGGGGTAGAGTGCAAAAAAATCTCTTAGCGCATGTTTACGTACAGTGTACGTGAACTACATTTTGCATATCACAAAAGATTTTATTCTGATGATTGGTGCTTGTGCTATATAAACATAAGTATTCATTCATGGTTAAATTGTGGTCATTGCGCACTGAAGACGTGAATACCATTGTTATAAATGTACCTACCTTGTTAACCTTGGTGTGAGAGTACAAGTGTAAGGGAGTAGAGAGACTCCTAGGGAACTAAAACCCCGATAGTATATGTTTATTTGACACCAAATATAGCATTGTGTATTGTAATTTTTATCAATATATATATATATATAGTATTGTGATGTATGAATCGGTATGAAATCGATATAGAATGTAGTGAGAATTAAATTCCTTAGGTAACTTGATTAGAGGTGAATTGAGAATAATTGATGGATAGAGTTTCATCTTTTGGAGATGCATTGCTCTATGATCATGACTAGAATGTTTAAAAGAAAAGAAAATGGGAAATGATTGAACTATTTGATGGTGTGATTATGACTAGAAGGATTAAAAAGATAGAAAATGGTAAATGTTTGAATTAGTTGCTTGTTTGAAATTGAAGTGGGAGGTGGAACTTGATTTGCATGCGATCAAGGAAAATTGAACGAAAATTAGGGTGGAAGGATAGTTCAATACTGATGCTGATCACATCAGGGTTGGATGACTCTTGAAGCTCCCTGTAAGTGGTCACAAATGATCACGTTAAGAATAGATGCAGCTAGCATGAATTGGACTTGGAGTTTTTTTGCGTTATCAAAAAGGATTTTAAATTGGTATTTTTAAACAAAAGACTTTATTTTACTTGGCCTCATAAAAATGATTTTCAGTTATTTTAGTCTCGCTCACGAGCTGAAGACATATGAGCCTTTTGTCTTCGGACCGGTGACATGAGGAGAATACAACAAATTGTATGTAATTGTTTTGATCTTCCAAAGGACCGGGGACCAGAAACATAGTGTCCGTCGTGACCGGTACATGTGAGACCACAATGTGTATTACTCGATATGGACTCGAAGACTGATTTGTCTTGTAGTCTTAGGACCGAGCCCATGGAGAGAATACAAAAGAGTATTTTTTATTGTTATACATGTAGTGACATGTTGTATGGTATGTGCAGTATACATTATCCAGAACTTGAGTCTAAAGGTTAATATCAAGTGTATTTTGATATGTAATATTTTTATTGTGATGTGTAAAGTTATGTTACAAAAGTAATCCCGGTATTCTATTTAAGTGATGCATAGGAATTGTGAACTTTGAGGACAAAGTTCTTTTAAGGGGGTAGATTGAAATACCCAAACCTTTATGTGTTAATTAATTATGTAATTATGATTTTCTAAGGCTAATTAAGTCCTTAGGAATGTTGGTGAAGAAAGAAAAACCAAAAGAAAAAGGAAAACACGTAAAAGTCACAAAATGTAAAAACACGTATTAAATTATATTAGGAGGTATATAGCCTAAAAAATGATCCTAAGTGGAATCCTAAGACTTAGTACATACTAAGAACATGTGGGAAAAATTCCAGAAGAAAACGGATCCGTGTAGCGGGTTAAAAACACTAATGAAGTCTTAAAGCACGTTTTTTGAGAAAACCGAAAAATGTGACTTTAAGTGGTTTAATAGACCTTTATAAATTATAGTTGATCTTATAACTATAATTATAAACTAATAAAAGTCTAGGAACCATTAAAAAATAATAAAACAAAAAATCCAGAAAACGACCCGGATTAATAAATAGTGCAAATTCGGGTTATATGGGTGTTATATGCTAAATGACCACAATGCCCCCTCTATTTTCTAACACTGGCGCCTCCATTCTGTATAAGAACAGAAGCCACACATCCCCCCCTCTATTACTCTATTCCATTTTAATTCACTAAAAGACAAACTACAAGTAAAGTATAACTTACTTTATTTTCTTTCTCTCTTATTTCTTCAGCCTCACTTACGAACTCATCTTCTCCAACTCTATTTCTCTTCTTCTCTCTGGTGCAATGGTGATTTACAGAACCTCACCCCAGCTCACCTTGTTCTCCCTCATTCAAGCTCTAAACCTAGTCAAAATCATAAAATAAACACATATTATTGCTCACCTTTTGCTAACGGAAGAATTGTAGGGAAAAGGATGTACAAAATTGATTAAAATAATAAAATAAACCTACAACTCTATTACAGGTAGCAAAAATCCCGGTTGGAATATAGCGTAGCAAATTGCGACCAAGAGTATCGAACCCAAGGGACTCAATAGAAAATCCGTCCTAATCTTGGTAATAGCCTATTTAAAAGCAAATGGAAGGGAATATAAATATCAATTATACGTTAAAATAAACTAACTAATAATCCTATATAAATGGTATTTACAATGAAATATCTTTAACTCGGGATGATAATCAACATAAAAACAAGTATGATCACAAAAACCAAGTTGATAAGTTCCGAATTAACCAATTTTTGAATGTGCCGGATAGGTTGCCGGACAAAGGATGCATGGCACATTCAAGAACTTTGAATGTGTCGAACATCAAACACCCGGCATGTTCAAAATGTCAAGATCACTCTTAGACCATTATCAAATCCAGCAAATCTTTCACCGATAAACGAACAAGAAAGAGGATAATAGAATAGGTTAATTCCAATCTTAGATCTTATTGCCCATCCATAGAACAACAAACTTTAAGACCACTAAGGTCCCCATAACCAATTCTCTTAGAATTTTGAAGACAAAGAAGAACAAGTAGCGAACTTTTCCTCTCTACGCTAGGAACCCACTAGTAGAATGTAGTTTTTCGGTAACAACAAAAAATCGTTACCAAAAATCTAAATCGTTACTAATTGGAGTTATTGTAACGACAAAAGTCATTACATGTCATTACATGTGATGGCGTAACTAAAGATAAATTTATTTATTGTAACGACTTTTATTCGTTACTAAAAATTATATCGTTACTAAAAATATGATTTTGTAATGAATATATCGTTACTGTAGTCTCAATTTTTTTTAAATCTTTAATACTATCTTTGGTAACAAAATACTTGTTACTAATAACAACTATGGTAATGATTTTAAATCGTTACCTGAACCTTTGTAACAAAAAATCTGATTTCTACTAGTGACCAAATCTTAGTTGAAACTCACAAACTTTTATTGATAACCATAAGAGTCTTACAAGGAAAATCATCCCTAACCAATAAAGACAGGGAATTCCTACTCAACCATCTATACAAAATGCAAGAAGGAAACACAAGAGGAATAAGGAAATGGTCATAGCCTTAACCCAATGGAGATTCCTTCTCTTCGCGTGGACGATTGGGCAGAACTTCCTTGGACACCAACACATGGAATGGAGGTGAAATCGGAGTGTGAATGGGGTGGAAAAAATATGTTGAAGTGTCTCAAACTGAGTATGCCCACGGCCTATTTATAGGCTTCAAAAACTTGTTGTGCCGAGAGTCATGCCGGGTCCATTTGATCTGGCACCATGTGTTAAATGTGGGTTACTGTTAACGGTCAAAACTGCCAGGCGAAGAGATGCATGTGCCAGACAGGGGATGTCCGACACCTTACCCGGCATCAGTTGGATCATCAACTGTAAATAACTGCTGACGTATGGTCAACCTTCGTGACTTCTTCCTTGTGCCGGGTAGGATATACCCGGCATTGCATCCAGCACTCCTCTTACATTGCTCTATATTGATGTCGTGCACTACCAATCCGGCATAGTGTCCGGCTCTGTGGTCAGAAGTTATTTCCTTGTACGAAAAACATGTAAAAATATAAGTCGGAACAAATAATAGACTTTATATATAATATAATATAAATATTAACTATTATAACCTTATTTCTATCAATAATCTATATAAATATAGCACATAAATATGATAAGCCTGCGGCTTATCACATTCACTTGGGGTTTTTTTCCATCCATCAAAAGCCCTAAACGTTGAGTTTCATCTCCATGGCTATAGCTTATTTTGAGGTAAAGATCAGCTTTTCTTGAAGCAAGATGTAACACCCCAACTCAATCCAATTGTGGTCTCGCAACTTAACAGCATATATACATACATGTCACAGCGGAATTCTTTACAATCCAGGACCTTGCCACGGTCTGTCTACAGAATATACCGAACATTAGAGCAACAATCTTAAACATTTACATATCCTTCTTACAACCCCCTCACGTCCTATACATCTTACTAACTTAAATTGCCATACGAGTGTACATGCACAACTCGTAGGCCACTCTTAACCCTTAACACTTGTATCCTCTTCTTACTCTCGCGACGGCCGCTTCCTGTTGTACCTGTGTAGTAAAAACAGCCCCCAAAGGGGTCAGCACGAATGCTGGTACGATCCCCTCATGGCCCCCAAGCTAACGTGGCTACGACGACTAATTGTCGATAGCATGGAGGTTGATTAGATGCACAACATAATAGTAAATGCTGTAAACAACAATCCATATATGAACAATCAAAGTTCACACACAATGAACGACTTAACGCGTTCCCTTAATTGGAGAGTTAGTTATTTAACTCCTTAAGTAATGTTCCCTCTTAACCTTAGTCCATCCTTATCTCACCTTAATCTTAATCTTATCTTAACCTTAGAAACAACCATCCTTTAATAAGGAATGGATGTCGCTTATCTTAATCTTAATTATACAAACCATCCTCTAAAGAGGAATGATTGCAACTTATCTTAATCTTAACTTAATCTTAATCTAACAATACAAACATCCTTTTAAAAGGAATGATTGTAACTTATCTTAATCTTAACTTATTCTCAGCATACAAACCGTTCCCGGAGGGGAATGGTTATAACCTAAGTCCAAACCTGGGATTTAGGTGATCCCACCGCACCATCTTAATGCCACCTACCCTGGACGGGAATCCAGCGTAGCTGAGCCGGCAACCGGCCCTAGGCTACAAGTCCGAAGACAAGTCCTTAAGCGGAGGGCGGATCTGATTCAGATACCGTCCCCCTTTTTTCCTTAGCATGCATGACCGGAGATCGGTCCCGGGTTTCCTCACTCAAGTTCTAGTTAGTAATAGTCTCAAGACCATTTGTTGGTTAACCTCTTTCGGTTCATATCGTCCCTCATTAGGGGCGTTCCTTAGTCTCACTCAATTTTACTAAACATTGGTTAGTAAGTTCTCACGGTATGTTGTGTTAGTTTTCAAACATCACACAACCATACAAAAATATAATATATTCCGGTTGCATGCTTTATCTTGTTTAGTGAGCACACAAAAACAAATAGCACACAAGCCGAGGGACACCTCGTTAGCAAGCAGGTCACAAGAGAACTGTACCGTTCACCGTTGGTCGTTCGGTCGCTTACTCTCCTCCGGAGTCCAATTCTCAAACCCTAAAACATTCACCAAATTGGGTGGTTAATTACTTTTAATTAACCTAGCTTACTTAATCACTAATGATTTCCAACTAAGTACCTCTAAGTCATTGTAGTTTAAGCTTAACCTCTTATGTTACTTATTTCTCATTTTACCTCACACTTGTTCACACCTCCAATATCCTTAAAACTCCACCAAACAACTCTTAACACCTTATAATAACATTCCCAACAAGCCCCCTTCATTTACCTCTTGAAAAGCACACTTTCTTTTTATTTTGCCTGGTCCGGGACATGGTCCGGACCTAAGGTCCCGGACCAATGGCTGTCCTTAGTCTCGGCCTTATTTTAGCTATGGTCCGGGACTTGGTACTTACCCAAGGTCCCGGACCAACCCCTGGGTACATTCTCGGCCTGATTTTAGTGCTGGTCCGGGACTTTATCCAAGGACTAAGTCCCGGGCCACATCTTAAACTGTCAAAGTTTACAGTTTTGAACCTCTTTCCACACTTGTTCTTTTGTCCAAACTTCTTCTAATCTTTTCCCATGTATTAACACATGTTCCAACACCATTTTAGCACTTAAAATCCTCCTAACTCATGGATCAACTCACCTCTAAATTCCTTGATCATTATTCAAGTTCTTACTAAACTCTTAACACTTATAACTTAATTCCTTACATTTCCAACATGTAAACTTTGTCTAAAACTTCAACTATCCAAAGTGTTTTTCACAACTATCTCAAGTACTCCTCAAGCATCATCATGCACGACCCATTTGCTTTACTCACACTTCTCAAAGCTATATGTACTCTAGCACATGCCTACAAGTCATTATACCTTATTTTCCTTCAAAGTTTGTACAAGTTTCCTAGATTCCTTCACTATGGTTTTGGTGCTTTAAATTAACCAGTTGGATCCCCTAGTCCCTCTTAGACATCTACACCTCTTTTACTCAACTTACACACCATTCTCATAATCATACACTCTTATACATTCCTAGTCTTTTCCTTGACAATTTACAACATCCTCCTACATTTTCACTTCCATCACCCAAGTCCACACTTTACCATTCAACTAAACCTTACTAGTCCACCACTAACATCATCACACTTACACAAGGTTCTCAAAACTCTCATTGTCTTACTCTCTAGTTCATACCTAAATCTCCTTAAGGCATTATACACCTTTCCTTAACATTTATGCACAAGTCTTACATTCCTCATATCATGATTTTGGTGTGTTTAGTACACTCGCCAATCCTCTAATTCCTCCTAGACATCTCTAGGTCACTCTAAACCTCAAGAACTCCTTAGTTAACTCATTTCCACCCAATTTTTCTTTTCATGCTCCCTGGTAAACCCTAGGGCATATCAACTCACCACTACCACTTAAACACTTTGTTTTCTACTCAAATTTTGCCATAGCTTCTCTAGCATCTTATCATGCCCAACTGCATTTTTTCCTCATTCAACCATCTCACACACATCAAGTTCTTTCTCATCATATCTCATCACCCAAACCAACTCATTCTCAACAAACTCAATATATTGCAATAATCTTAAATTGCATAGCACTAAGGCTCTTAAATGACATGGCTCTTAGGCCCTTAAATGACATAAACTTAAACACTGAATTTCCACATATATTGCCTTCAACCTGCGAATACACACAACAAAGCTCCCATTGAAATAAAATGCTTCTTATAATTCACCTTGATGTTCTTAAACTATCTCTTTTTCCTCATTTGCTCCTTAGTCACAAGTTCACAAGCTTATTTAAGTTCTTTTTCTTAGGTTATATAACCCAATACACAATGTAAGCTCTAAGCCACATTGGTATCCACCTAAACTCATCCCTTAAAACTTAAACCACCATTAGGTAAGCATTTTACCTTGTTTTTTTTCCGAGCTTCTCCTCACACTTTTCTCCTTGGGTTTCCTTGCTTAGTTTTTGGCCACCCACTTAGATTTCCTTGCCAATGTTCTAATCAATATACATTGACTCTCATGAGTGCTAAATAATACACTAACCTTAAGGAATCATTCCTAGGTTAAAAATGTGTTTTAAAGCTTTAAAGTGTGTTTACCTTTGAATTTTGGAATGGCTTTCATAATGAAGCAAGGCAAGACCTCCTCATGTCTTTGGAGAATAGAATCAAGCTAGAACAAGAGTAAAACAAGCCATCTTAAGAGGCAAATTTTCGGCCATATATGAAAAATGGAGGAAAGTTGATTTTTCTTTCACTTTCCTTACCTTGAATGAATGAAGAACCAAATGAGCTCTTCAAACTTGATTTTCCCCCTTCAATGGAGTTTCTCCATGGCCCCAAAATTGAGCTTTTAAAGATTTGAAAAGATAGAATGAAAGAGCTTGCTCTAACTAAGAGTAATCTATGCTCACTTTTTGATTTGGAGCTAAAATGAGTATTTGGTGAGCAAATGAAGATGGAGGTGCCATGGCTGGATAAAGAACGGTTTTGGAGCAGAGAGGGGAGGAATAAAACGTTGGTGAAGGTGTGAAATGAAGAGAGAGGAGAGAGAGAAGGTATAAGAAGATATTTTGCTTTTAAAAGGTAAATAGTCTTTTTCCTCTTTATTTCCTCTTCTTTTCTTATTTGATGAAGCCTAAGGTGACTCATCACCTTAAAACCGTCCCCCCCTTAGTATTTAACATACATAAGGCCTTGTTTGGCCATTTAGCTAATTAAGGTTGACTTAAGTCAAAACTAGCACTAAATAGTTACTATTCACTAAACAAGGCACATAATCGGGAAATTTTTGATTTCCCATTGATTTAGACCTCCTAATGTGATACTAATTAGTACACATGTTGATTAAAGAGTAATGATGGACATTTAGCCACTCAAAACTCAATTCTAAGACAATTTCTCAAAAATGTGCTTTAAGACTTCTTAAAGCACATTTTGTGTTTTAACTTGTTTTCAAGCTTGGTTTTCTTTTCTAATTGATTTAAAATGACCATTAGGATATTACTAAGGTCTTATCATGATATTTGGGTACTCACCCAAGTCTCTCCAAGCTTAGAGCACGTTTTTGCCCTGATTGCCTTTAAGGCACTTTCTTGTGTTTTCCTTGGTTCAAATTGTCTACCAATCTTTCTAAGGCATATTCTAGCCTTACTACATCATAATTTGATGTTTACTTAGCATACTTATGTTTGGGGTATTTCACAAGATCACTCTTTGTTGTTCTGAAGGTAAAAAATCTTCAAAAATACCCACTTTTCCAGCCTTTCCATGTAATTTAGGTTTTCCAGATTTTTAAGCCTTGTTATCTCATTTTTCTAGCCCTGTTTTAGCGATCAAGAAGGTTGGTGTGTGATTAGTCTGTTTCCAAGTACCTCATTCTAAAATTTGAAGGTAATCCCTCCTTTAAAAGTGCTTTAAGCACTTCTCTTTTAATTCCATATTTTTCCTCCAAGAGTTAAGTGCATATTTAGCTCGTAATTTGTGTTCTTTGGGCATGGTCTGTAGAATTAGCAAGTAACTACCACATTGACCTGTTGCAAAAAACAAGAAGAAAGTGAAATAGTGACCTAAAAATCAAAGGTAATGTTCTTACCTTGGACTGAATTTTGGGTTTGTGTTGTGAGTCGAATATACTCTATTTTGGAATTGTACATGCGTTGAAATTATGTTGAATTTTTAAGTGCTATTGAAACCAAGTGAGTATAGTTGAATACATTTTGGTGTTAGTTTTGTGAAAGAGCTGAAATTAAGGTATGTTTAGTGTCTAGAATGATGCGGTGGGTAAATTGATTTTAGGTGAGCTGAATTGATAATGTGAGGATGTTAATATTGTAGGGAGCCTCTAACAAAATTTGTGTAGAAATTAAGAGTTTTAACTGTTTTTGTAAGATGAGATGACCTAGGTGTAACTAGGTGTGTTTAGAGATCAATTTGATAAAATATTCACCTTAGAACTAGATTAGAAGAGAGTTATGTTGTGGGTTAAAACTTTGAGTGAAAATGATGATAGTGGCATGCTAGTAATGCATTAGTTGTGAACCAAATATATGAGTGAAAGTGGTGAGCAAAATCTGTAATTTTAGAACCTAGGAAACTAAGTGCAAGTTTTAGGAGAATAAGAGTGGGAAATTGCGTGAACTTAATCAAAGATTGGGTAAAGAGTTTGTTCAAAAGTTTAGGATGGTTTAAGGCAAGTTTAAGGTTTTATAACATGTTTGGAAACATGTGGAAAGATTAGGAAAAGATTGGGTAAGGTTTGAGGTGGGAATGACAAGTGAAAAATGACATTTTAGCAGCTTTTTAGCAGGGTCCATGACCTAGCCCTTGGATAAGGTTCCGGACCACCCTTAAAAATGAGCCGAAATTGAAGTTTGAGATTGGTCCGGGACTTACCTTAAGTACAAGGTCCCAGACCTATACTAAAAATGTCCCGAAACTTATGAAAACAACTGGTCCGGGACTATAGGTCCAAACCTAGTCCTGGACCACCCTAAAAATCACTTAAAATCTTAGCAAATGATGCCTAATGGTGGGGATTGTTAAGTATTGTTGTTATATGATTGTTTAGGTCATGTATGGTGACTTATAATGACCATTAGGAGGGTTAACAAGTGTAAGTTTAAGTGTGAAAGTACAAAAATAGAATGTGGAGTTAAGAGTTAAGTTTAATATTAATGATAACATTTGGAACTTAAAAATCACAAATGATAATGAATGAAAGACCATGAGACAAGGTGGGTTGATAATTGAGGAATTTAAAGTAATGTAAGAAACGACAAGAAAGTGTGGTAAGTAGTAACCGGTAGTTAAGGTTAATAAAGGAATTAATTGTTCGACTGGATGAATTATAGGAACGAGAGCTAGTCGAAATGGCACCCGGGACTAAGAGATCGTCATGTTAGGCTAGCCATCATCAAGGTGACAGGTATGGTTTTCTTACAACCTGTGTCCTATCGAGTTATACTAGGCTTGTGTGTTTGTGTGTTTTATGGATGTTTATGACTTTATAAGACAAAAACATGTAATGAATTTACAGTAATTCATTTATGTACCTTGTTGCTCCCGATACTGTCTAAATTCGAGTAATTGCATAAGGAATGTAAACGTCCCAAACCACGGGAACGTTTTAACTACAACTATTCGTGTGATGTTTGTGGAATATTGTGTGTGTATATATATATATATATATCCTACACCCCTATGTGTTTAACTAGACTTATATCACTGTAAAGTGACATGATGTGATAAGTTCCATAAGGGAGCTTCTAACCAGTGTATAATTGGGGGGGGGGGGGGGTGAGAAATCCAGTAGTTCCGGTCACGCGCGTAAGTATGGGAGTTGATATCTATAGCAGATTCAACTCTCTCCCATGTATGGTTGTTTTCCTTCTTGGAATTCAATCTCCCACGAGCCTCATAAATGGCTCTCCTACCTTGACCTATGTTCAAGGTTAGGGGGGATATTGTGTACGGTGTGATCGGGTCAATATTATGACCGACACATCTAGTAAAGTAATTCTGTACGATGTGTTCGGATCTATAATATATCCGACGAATCTTAAGTAAAGTATACGTTCTCTAAGAAGAACGACAATGTGTTATGTGATTGTCTTGACATGAGAATGAAGATATTCTATAGGCTCTATATAATTGACTAACTTTCACTTTGGTCTGAGTCCTCACGTGACTCATTCCCGAGTGATGTTGTGTACATGTTATTGAGTGATGTAAGTCTTATGTTCGTGTATGTTGATCACCGAAATCAACCCATTGTTTGTTGTGAGTAGTAATTATGTGTATCCTGATTAAACGGTCAAGTGATGACTAATAAGAACAAGATTTCGTTAAGTCAAAACCCTCAGGGGCCGAAGAGCAATGTTATATATTTTGACCAACATCGATATGTTAGTCTTATGGACTGTGTTCCTTTGTTTGGATATGTGTGGATTGTTAAGCATGATGTGTGTTTATAATGTTCATGTATGTTATTAAATAAATCAACCGCATGCTCAAACGACAAATAGTTGTTTGTAGCCCGGTAGTAGCGGGTTGCACGTCTACCATACCAGCGAAGGTGCTGAGCCCCTTTGGGGCCATCCATTACTTTTCAGGTACAATGATGTTACCCTTCGTTCAAGAGTAGGACAGGAATAGCGTAGCATGGTTAGTTTATGTTATGTTAGGTGTATATGTTAATAAAAGTAAGACTGAACTTGTTATCGACAATAGATTGTAAATACTCGGTACAGTATGTAATGTAAATGTGTTTGACTTGGTTTAGAAGTGGAATGGAATCGTAATGTGTAAATGCTCGGTAATCTGGTCCATCAGACTGGTACATTGTGTAAGTAATAGCCTTGTTAGCACGTGGGTGGCTAACGGCGTGTAACACCAATAGAGTAAGTTAAGTGTTGAGTTGTATTTTCCGCTGCGAACTGTTGTTAAATACGGTGTTTGTAGTTGGGGAGTTATATCTTTCAACCACTTACTTCTATTTATTAATTATTAACTAACATTTATTCATCTCTCATGTTTACCTATTATAGAACTCTCACAACTTTTCTACTGTTATACTCCAAGCCCTATTCTTTTAAACAATCTGTTACTCTACATCATTTTCAAAATGGTTTTATGAAGATAAAAGACTAGGAAGTGCATTATGCTAGGAAGTGCATTATGGTAAAATTATCTTGTGACATTGCTAGAAGAATGGTTATTTTAAAGTTATTATTTAGTAATGGGTATGCTTCTTCTAGTTTGTTTTGTATTGTCGCTTTTTGACATTTTATCTCTTTACATAATTTAATATACAATTATACTGTGACACGGCTAAATTAATTTTTATGTATTTTATATTAAAATTTAATGTATATAGGACCCATTTAAATATTTAGCACAAGGCCTCCAAATTTATCGAGCCACATGTTAATAGTATCTTGTGAATTTTATGTTGGGATTGGAGTCGGTCAATGACTATCCATCCGTCACCAATGGGATCGGCTGATGTGCTGCAGGTCTCCATTTGCAAGAGTGCTGCAGTAATCAAAACACATCATTTTATTTTCTTTTTTTTCTCACCTTTTTTTTCTATCCTACTACAATTCAACAATTTTCTCTTCTTCCACATACAGTAGCTCACAACAACTCAATTGTCCACAATTTGATCGATGAGTTCTCCTCAATTTGTTTGAATTTCTCCCCAGTTTGATCGACACAATGATGTCGAGTGTTACTATCTATTCCACAATTTTGAGCAAGTTACACTGTGAATTCAGGGATAAATCTGAAGTATGAACAAGAAAGGGTATATAGGCTTCATAGGACAAGAAGAAGAGCTACAAAAACAGTTACAAAAAAGAAGAAGGTCAGTCTTCAGAGAGACAACCTACGCTGAATGGTTTTGCCGTTTTATTATACCCAAAATTCTAACCCCCTCGGAATAGTCTCTAAGGCATACGTGTTACAAAGGGCAAAACGGTCAAAAAGCACCAAGGCGGGATTTTCCCAGGACATTTTCGGGATTTTCTATTTTCATATGACTTGTTCATTATCTCCAAACACTTCCAAATATCATAGTAAGGTTTCCAAAAATAAAAATAAAATTTCACATGGTTAGCATGACTACATAGAGTTATAAACCTGAAATTATCTTATTTGGAACCTTAGCCCAAAATTTTAAAGAGAAATTCAATCATTTTTACAATTTTCTCTCTCCTCTGGAAAATACCAAAATCAAATCAAAATGTCATGACGTTTTAATACAAGATAGAGGATGATTTTTAGAGACTAATGCCGTTGGAATTTTGTTATTTCAACTTTCCAATAATAAGTTATGAATTATGGGAAATTCCGGATTTTTAGATTGTTATCTAATCGGGTATTTATCAAAATAACCCGATTCAAACTCTCAAAATTCTTAAAACTCATCCTTTACCTTCAGTTAAAATTTCATAATTTTTCTCGGCCTGCAGCATATTCTAAAAAATCATATTCCCTTAGAGCACAAAATCAGGGTTTTTGATAAAGATCATGTTCTATCAACATGGCCTTGCTCTTTCTATAAAAGGACCTTCCAAAAATGACATATGGCAGAGGAGAACATTCCCAAAGTTAGAAGAGGCAGCCGTCAACCTTCTTCCCACATATTTGCACTTCTAAGTCTCAAGTCTAAACCGAAATCATCCCGAAATCACCAAAAACACATTCCCTTTTCTCCCATTGAGCTTCCTAGCACCAAAACACAAAAACATAGAGCCAAACCATGGTCAACAACATAAGGAAGAAGGGGTCAGAAGCTCGGTGTGAGCCTCGATTTTTAAACCCTTATCCTATGTTGATTAAAGTTGATTAGGATCTGGTCGAGTTCTAGGTCCACTTATAACCTAAGATTAATAACTATGTCATATAACATTAATTATCAAAACTGATATTAGCTCATTGGAACCTATTATGAGTCGCCGCCTAATTTTGACCTAGGGTAAATTAGGAAAGGAGAATTCGGGTTCGGGGCTTGATATTCGACTTATTTAGGGTTCAGTTACTTTCATTACCCAAGAAGTCGTTTTGTTCCTCTACTTATTTTAATTACGACTTATTAACAGTTGTTTTAACCTAAGTGCGCGCTTCTGATTTTTTTTTGTATTGTTAACATTTTTTTGATAGAAAATTAAAGTGAAATTAAGACCACCTGAACTTGGGTTTCGGAGGCAGAATTAGGTCAAATTTTAATTATGTCCGTAGCCACGGACCTAATGTCCGAGACCACGGACCCCTATTAAATTATATGATTACGAAAACAGAACTAAAATAGTAACATAAACTTGAAAAGTCCGGGGCCACAGACAGGGTGTCCGTGGGCCTGGACGTGTACTGTTAAAAACCCTACAATTTGAAAAATTGAAAAATAAGAAATCCCGCCACCTTCCGTGGGTGTCCGTGGTCACAGACAATCCGTCCGTGGTCCCGGACAATGCGTCCGAGGTCACGGACCACCCACGGACAGAGGGTTTTTGATGGTTCCGACGGTTTTTGGCTCAAAATTTATGTACTTGTAGCCTGAAAGATGTACAAGATGTTAGTGATTAAAAGTTTTCAATTTAAAGTCGAATAACACACGAAACTTAGCAAACAAGTAACAAGGCAGTAACTAAAACAATTAGCAATACAGAGGCCGAGAAGAGTTAGTTTGAACCCAAATTTTGAATTAAGACTGATAAAGTCGTAGGGAGTTAGGAAAGTGGAATTCCTACCTGTTTTACCTTCGGATTTATAAAGATTCTTTACGTCGGGATTCGTCAAGTGCTCCGTTGATGGTAGATCCGAATGGAATTCGAACCAAGCTTCTGGTTGTTGGTTGTTCTTGTTGTTCTTCAGGTTTTGGTGGTGTTTTTATGGGGTTTTGATGATTGTTGATGCTTTGGGAGTTGAAAAACAAGTTTAGATGGTGATTTTGGGGGAATTTTGGTATGATTTTGGTGGCCGGGTGTTGAAAAATGTGAGAGAGAGAGAGAGATGAGAGGCAATGCTTTCTGACTTCCTAAGGTTCTTGATCTTGTGAGATTCTGATTTTATCAATGGACTTGCTCCCTTTATAGACTTTCTTAAAGATAAAGAAAAACTAGTAAAAGTAAGATTTCTTGGAATTTTAATTAAGTGACTTCCTAAAGGAATCTTGCTGTGAAATTTTAGCCACGTCTTAAGGATGGCAATTATGATTTTTCTGAAGTGGAATCGAATTTTTTAAATGTTGGAATATTTTTAAATTCAATTTCTCGTCAGATTCAATCATAAATTGCTAGAAGATTATTGGAAATTTGAAATATCAAAATTCTAACCCCATTATGCTTAAAATGTCATTCTCTATCATGGGTTAAAATTTCAAAGCATTTCAAGTTGATTTAAGCATCTTTTGGAGGAGAGAGAAAGCCTATAGGAGATCTTAGGGGCCTTAAAATTACGAAAATGCCCCCTAACGATGACAAAGCTGCCCGATGCCCCGGGATGCGCCGATCGAGCCGGGATCCCTCATGACTTGATTGAAGTGCCTCTCATAACACTAAAGCCTTATAAAACTTAACGGGGGTCAAAATTTTGGGTATAATAGATTGCCCCCCATCAACTAGACTTTGTAATGAAGGTGAAAAGGCTAGTTGATGCTTAAGTGATGCCCCAAAATTTTTGGTCATGAACAGACCCTACATGCTGTTGGAGACTAACAAGTCGTGTTGAGCTATTCTAAGGCGCTGTCTACCTATAAGTTAAGTGAAATGATGTAATGTCAAGCGATTCTAAGGCGTTGACAACCTAAAAAATTAAAATGAAATAATGTCAAGGGGTTCTAAGGTGATGACAACCTAAAAAAGTAAAAATGAAATAATAATGTCAAGCGATTCTAAGGCGTTGACAACCTAAAATGTGAAACTGGGTGGTATGCAACTACAAGAATGTTGAAATGCTAATGATGCTGATGATGCTGATGATGCACGGATGCTTCTAGGGACCGAAACCCGTGCCAATGCTCTTGGATGGACCCAATGTGGACTTATTGCCATCGCCCCCAAGCCGGTGTGCAGGGATAACTCCTGGTAAAAGCCCTGGGGACTTATTGCCTTCGCCCACCATTCATTAATCCCAAAGTAAGCTGACATATCACAGGAGGATTTATTGCCATCACCTCGCCAACTTTTCTGCCGCCAAGTCTTGTGGCGCGCCTCGATAATGCAACTAGGTCTTATGACGAGCCTATATGAATGAGATGAATGCAATGTGTTTGATGAGAGGAATTAAGCTAAAGGGTAATGTTAGGTCTTACTACGAGCCTAAAGGAATGCAACTAGGTCTTATGACGAGCCGAAAGGATGGTTCTAGTCTTATGTCGAGCCTAAAGCTATGAAACTAGGTTTTATGATGAGCCTCAAGTTATGCAACTAGGTCTTATAACGAGCCTAAAGGTATGGTTCTAGGTCTTATGACGAGCCTAACGGTATACAACTAGGTCTTATGACGAGCCTAAAGGTATGGTTCTAGGTCTTATGACAAGCCTAAGGATGGTTCTAGGTCTTATGACGAGCCTAAGGATGATTCTAGGTCTTATGACGAGCCTAGAGGTATGATCTAGGTGAGAGTGAGTTAAGTGTATGATGGGTCTGAATGGATGTAGAAGGGTTAGGGCATATGTCAAACCTGGAGATGGTAGAGCTCAAGACGGTCCTGTGGACATTTGAATGTGAAGGTAGGGCTTAGGTCAGGCCTGAGGAAATTTGATGTGGAGGTGGGGCTTAGGACGGGCCTGTTGATGTTTGAATGTGGAGATAGGGGTTAGGACAGGCCTGTTGATGTTTGAATGTGGAGATAGGGCTTAGGACGGGCCTGTTGATGTTTGAATGTGGATATAGGGCTTAGGACGGGCCTTTGGGTGTGATGTGGAGGTGCTTGATGCCTTGAACTACCTTCATCTGTTGGGCTGTTGGGTCTTAAATGGCGTTTGTTATTGCAATTGTTGGAATCAACCAACAATTGCCCCCAGTATTTTTCCTTAAGGCAATTTGAGCTTTTATAGTTCGTGGCAATCAATCAGAACGATCGATTGCCCTCAGTATTAATCGCACGAAACAAGTCTTACTCTCACCAGGTCAGGGTCCATTTGTTGTGGTGCTTCCTATTCTACACTTCATGTGTTTAATACTACACTCATCCTCTCCTTTCGGTCATAATGTCTTGATCATTGAATTCGACATTTGTTTGACTTACGTCTTCGATCTGTTACTTTCACCTGATTGGATACACAACTGCTAAGTCGGGAGTCTTTAGAGCTTATAGCATGGCCATGGGGAACAAATAATGACAATGGGGTCATGGAGGATTATTTGGGGTATGTGGAGCTATGTAGGTGACCAAAGCTGCAACTTGCTCCTTCTTTCAGGTTTGCTTCCTCTTGTCTTGAAGTTGTATTAGCTACTTTGTAATGACTTTGTTTGTGAGCTTAGAATATTGGACTTTTGGGTTGTCCTTTTATACTGCTTCCTCTCTTCTGATTTCGTCGGGGCTTTTCAGATTGACCTTTCTTTGAATCTTTTTCCCTCGGGGTTCTTGTGGTTCCCAGTTTTGAACTTCGAGAGCCGTTTTTGATGTGAGCTCTTTTTTGATCCTGTGTCACTTTGGGACCATTTACGGATTGTTTCGTCACAGTGGTAACAGTTTTGCTTCTTTGGACATGTGGAGTTGCTATCTGAAGGTCGAGCTCCTTGCTTCCTTTGGTCACCGGGTTGGATGCTCATCATTGGTTGGCTTGTTTTGTGGAGCTTTCAAGTGTAAGAAAAGGGAGTATATGAAAGGCTCAGCGGGGGTGCCTAGGAATTAGTGTCAGGTTTCACAAGCTTTTTGCTATGTGGTGTTGTACCTAGGTACTTCGTCATCCTTAATAGTTATGTATCCGTTCTTTGTTACTTTTCGCAGGTCTGAGAGTAAGTTTACAAATAATCTCCTTCGATCGGAGTCATGCCATTTGCCTCACCTTTGAATGTAATCTTACCGGAGTTGTGTAAAAATGACACGCTCGTTCTCTCTTGGTTTTACCACTCAAAACGCTCTCACGCAATTTTCACTCAAAGACTTGTTCACGCGCTTTAAACAAAAGAAAATCGTTTTCGGTCTTAAGCTCAGATTGCCCCCAGTATTGTTTTGGGGTTTATTTAACAAACCTTTTGAATGCCTAGGTTATTTATGGATGGTGATCATATGTGTGATGGTAAATGAGGGGGGGGTGATTGTTGAATGACTCATTTTTTTCTTTTGTGGCAAGCAATTTTGTTCTTATGTGTCTGGTGAAATAGGAAAAATAATAAAGTGATATGATACATGTGGTGGCTGTAATGAAGGTGGTTTTGTACAAGAGAATTTGTGAAAGGCAAAGGTTTTGCTTTTGGATGCTTATAGACATGCTTCATGAGTGAGAGTTTTTTTTTTGGCACATGAACGAATGTATAAACATTAAAACATGAGCAAGAAGGAAATTTTATTGATAACCAAAGAAGTAACAATGACATTGAGTACCAACTAAATGGAAAAGACAATTGAACTAGCTAAAGAATGAAAGGTAATTAATTAAAAAAGAAAAAGGAAGCTACGCAAAACAACTAAGGGAAAAGAAAAATAACAAAGATTCCTAGTGGTGTTCTGGCATGGGATTCCCGAAGATATTCCCACGTTCCGAGAACTGAAATCCCTGGTCAATCAAGTCTTGGATCTTATGCTGTACCCTGCAATGATCGGTGTCATGGCCAGGTAACTGATGGTAGTGACAGAATTGATTTGGACTCTTGCCCAAATGGGTAACTCCTGGCCGGGGCGGAAGAGGCTGTAAGATGTTCTGCTCTTGAATCTTTTTCAGAGCCGGACTCAAAGGCCGACCGATATCCGTGAATTCTCACTGATTGAAATCCAGTCTTGGAGGTGGTACCGCCCGATAGCTCCTCCCTTGTTCCCTTGGCTGCTGGACTGCATTCACCTCGTACTGTCTTGCATACCTCTACAGTACGCTCTATGTGTAAGCTATGGTGGAGTACGAAGCTTTTGCTGGTTCAGATTTTGGGAACTTTGAGTTACTTTCGGATCCCCGAGGATATCCAAGCTTTAGGTCTCCCTTGTGGATCTTCTCTTCCAACACACCTGAGAAGGGAAGAAATGGTGCCAAGTCAAAACAAGACACGGAGAGCCTCCGGCCGCTTCAGCCGGATGGAAGTAGAAGCACATAGGGCATCCGGCCGTCTCCAGCCGGATGAAAATAGGACTTAGACAAGGCAAAATACCGTATGACCGACCGCCTGTGGTCAGCCAAAGATACTAAGAGAGGGTAAAACTGTACTTATACATGTAAAATACAGGCTGACACCATGGAACCAAGGCCCAAAATTCTATAAATAGGGATGTACCCCCATGAAATAAAACACGCTACATTTGGCAATCAAACTTACACTCGATTCTAACTAAGGCTCTCTCTCTCTACTCTTGTGAAATTCTGTAATCGAGACCAGGTAACGTAGAATAGAGGATCAGATCGGATTGTATTAGGATAGCATATACTGTTTCACACCGGCCAACGAGCCACAGGCTATCATGCCTTGAAAGAAAAAGAAAGCACCGGCCAACGAGCCGCAGGCTATCATGCCTTGAAAGAAAAAGAAAGCACCGGCCAACGAGCCGCAGGCTATCATGCCTTGAAAGAAAAAGAAAGCAGCCAACGAGGCAGGCCGGCCAACGAGCCGCAGGCTATCATGCCTTGAAAGAAAAAGAAAGCACCGGCCAACGAGCCGCAGGCTATCATGCCTTGAAAGAAAAAGAAAGCACCGGCCAACGAGCCGCAGGCTATCATGCCTTGAAAGAAAAAGAAAGCACCGGCCAACGAGCCGCAGGCTATCATGCCTTGAAAGAAAAAGAAAGCACCGGCCAACGAGCCGCAGGCTATCATGCCTTGAAAGAAAAAGAAAGCACCGGCCAACGAGCCGCAGGCTATCATGCCTTGAAAAAAAAGAAAGCACCGGCCAACGAGCCGCAGGCTCATGCCTTGGAAAGAAAAAGAAAGCACCGGCCAACGAGCCGAGGCTGTCATGCCTTGAAAGAAAAAGCGACCAAACGGCCATACAAAGAAGAAGAAAGATTCGGCCGCCAAAAACAGAAGTTCGGTCAATAAGTCACGAGCCCCTTGTATTGAAAAGAGTGAATTCGTAACTAACATTACTTGTGTAACACGACTATATGTATTAACAAAGTGGTACAAGGCATAACTTGTATTACACCCAGAGATAGAAGTACAAACAATTGCAAAGTGCAGCCATTATAAAAGATTCGGTAAAGACAAAAGATACACACCAAAAACCCCTCCAAAAATAAAGAAACTCTATTCAATCTTTTCTGCAGCTAGTCTATCACCGCTACCAGCCACACTCTCAGAAGACTTGGACCTACGCTGCACTCCTCCGGCAGACGGTAGGATGTTGCTTCCAACTGGAAGGAATGAGGCTTCGCCGGCACCAAAGCAAGTCTCTCCAGGACTGCGGCAGAACCTCTCGAGCTCCAAGAAGAAGTTGGACTTCTGAGCAACAGCCTTGAATTCCAGCTTATTGTACAGATCATCATCCAGCAACTCTCCTTTCTCGAGAGAGTGATCCGAGACAATCTGCTGGCAAATATCGACTATCCGACGGCACTGAGAAGCAAAGGACTCCTTTAGATGGGCATTAATCGTGCCTTGCTTCTGTATCTCCTCCTGAGATTGCCGGGAAAATGACTTAAGCCTGGACACTTGAGATTCAAGGGTCAGGACTTGGGCTCGATACTTATCACGTTCGGAATTGGCAAATGACAGCTCCTCCTTAGCACGGACTACTCGACCATTCAACTGATTGACGTGCTTCAGTAGGTTGGCAGAACTCAAGCCTAGCCGGAACACAAAAAAAAAGAGTAAGAAGAAGGAGGGACAGAAGAAGAAACGAAAGTCGAAGATCTGAAAGTTTACCATGGCCCGATGGCTCAGTATTCTCGGCTTGAGAACGAGACTTGGCTTCCTCCAGCTCTTTTACTCTCCCTTCCAGCCTGGTCTTCTCTTCTATCAAGGCAGCTTTGTCCGCAGCAAGAGTTTTCTTCTCCCCTTCCAAAAGAGAGCAATCTCGGAGCAGAGACTGCTTCTCTTGTTCGAAGGAAGACCTTGACTGCTCCTCAGTGCGGCTTTTTCCTCCAACAGACGGTTAAGATCCTGCATAAGCTTCTCCTTTTCCCCTACAAGGGCCTCATTCTCCCGCTGAAGAGCTTTCTTCTCCTGATCAAGCGTTTCAACCTCCTTCTTGAAGGAATTACTCTCCTGATAGAAAAAGGCCTTGTCGGCCTGGAGGGAGTTCACCTCGTTCCGGTGAGCAGTGCGCACCTGATCCAACAAAGCGTCTAGGTAGAAAAGGCCCGAGTCAACTTATCTTTTCCAGTAGAGAGATGACTTTGTACCTCTATCAGGGTATTGTCAGCTTCCAGGATCCGGCTTTTTAGAGAAAAATTATCTTCACGAAGTTTCTTCAGTTATGACTCATACGCGTCACGCTGACGGACGCACTCCTGCCGGGACAACTGCAGATCCTTGTTTATCGCCTCAGTCCTCTCCTTCACCTTGAGGTCGATCTCGTAGTTAATCTGATCAATATACGTGTCATGAGAAGAGCGGCTCAGCTTCAGCTCCTCTTGGGCATTGTTGGCTCGACTCTCCTCATAACGGAGCCTGGACTAGAGGTTGCCGAAGTGAACCTCGGCACTTTGAGCCATGGACATCACCTAAGTAAGCCGCGCAATTCACAGGATTAAGAAGGGAGTAAAACAAATCAAGGAAGAAACACAAGGAAGGAAATTGAAAAGGGTGTATTCCTACCCGAAGATGCCCTCCCACATGAAGTCGAACACATCTTCTATTGGGAGGGAGTGCCGCATGATGGCATCTGCCCCCCCACCTCCCATCCGCAGCATTTTCTTGGTGGCAGTAACAGTTGCCGGAGGAGCAAAGATCCCGTCCGGATGGTCAGACCTCTTTATTGCCTCCTTCCAGGCAGTAGAGTACTTGGCAGATTCACAGGAGATCAGAGGAAGAGGGCGCCCGCAATGGTAAAACCACCCTTCCTTTTGAGAAGGACCGGTGTAGGATTCCTGGGCGGGAGGAGGTGGAGATGAAGAAGAGGAGGCCATAATGTCTTCTCTTTGCTTACTCCGGATCTCAGGGTCTTTAGGAACTTGCCGATATTCTGCCACTCTTGCACGCGCCGCTTCTTTGGCCGCAGCAACATCAATGGCGAGAGAGGCCGAGGCCTCAGGATCACCAGAGGTTTGTTCTTCTCCCGATATTACTGGCAGCGGAGCCTTTGGCTTTGACGTGGTTTTCTTCTTTAGTCTTTGCCTAGCAGGAGCAGAAGCTGCCGCAGCGGTAAAAAGTGGACACAATGTCATTACTAGAAGCCTCAGGTGTATACAAAGCCGGAAGTAGAGGAGTACCACAAAAAACAAAAAAAAAACAAACAAACAAGGGTTCAGTCAAACCATGGTCTGCCGGAAGTCCTGTTGCCTCCAAAGTGTTCCCTTGAGAAGGATCTGAAGAAAAGTAGCCCGAAAAGTCAGGAAACTGCTCGAAAATTGGGTCGGATGACCGGACTCCCTCTCCGAGCGAGAACCTAAATCCAGAACCGAACCAGGGGTGAGGGGAAGGAAAACACGGTGCCCAGACTCAGGGACCACATGCCAAGTACCTGACAATCCGGCGGCGGTATGTTCAGGAGATTCCACCCTTTTCTTTTTCTTCAGGTGATCAGCTTGATCATCCCTGGGCTCTTGCCTAGAACGCTTTGTAGAAGGGGGAGCATCCCCCAGAAGCTGCTCAGCCGCATCAGTAGCTGCATCCAGGGTAACGTAGTAATCGATCTTCTCATCCCCAACCTTGAAGGTGACAAAGTTCCAATTGTGAAATGGACTAATCTTCTCCCCCTTCTGGAAGAAATCTACGATCAACGTACCAAAATAATAAGAAAACAACAAAGACGGCAAAACTTGTACTAAAATCAAGAGGCTCTTACTGTGATAAGTCTTCAAGGAGGATAGGCGTGCTTTTGTGAAAAACGCCTCGACGGTCGGTGGCTTCTTGTTTACTGCCCTCAGAATCTTCGAAATGGGCAGCTCGGCCGGAGGGGTTTCAGGAGAGATCAACTGGCCTTTTCCAACTTCAGCGCAGTAAGGGACGCTTAAGATCCGGCCGGATGGAGGGACAATGACCAACCATCGTGGACTCCACCCATGAGCTTTCTTATAGTCAAAAAGGGAATAACCGGCCATCGATAAGGGTTAGACTATCGGGATCGACTCTAACCGTGAAGAATCGAACAAAATCAGTACCTTCCGGCCGAATCTTGCTTTCTTCACAAAGAGAGACAAAAGCGTGAAGATGGGAAATGGCTTTTGGGTGAAGATGGGCGAGAGAACAGCAACGGCGAAGGAGGAACCCCAGGACAAAGGGATGTGGGGGAATGGTCAGGCCGGAGCGGAAGAAATCGGCATAGACCACGTACCCACGGCCGAAATCATCATTGGGGTGAGAGTCGGGGGACAGTAGGTAAATCTGGGTGCCCCGTGGGGCATCGACCCCCCTGAGGCAATCGCAGAGGGAAGAATAATCAAGGGAGGAAGGAGAAGGCTCGCGCCCGGACAAAAAGGCCTTTACAGGTTTCAGATACGAAGGGCGAAAGCCATTAGAGAGCGGCAGCCCTGAATCGCCTCAATAGCCGGCGGAAAATTTGCAGCGAGCTTACTCTGTTTTGCGGCGGAAGTGGATATTGTTGAAGCTTAGTGAGGAAGCGAAGGACAACGACAGCAAGGGGAACGCGATAGCAGAGTGGCGAGAGGGAGAAGGGCAGTCGAAACAAGAGAGAAAAGGAAGAAAGAGAAAGAAGCTCAAAAACTCGGACTTTAAGGAAAGTTTTCTCCCACCCAAATAAATATATATATAATGCGTGTGCAAACAAAAAACACTTTTTTACAGGGAGAACGAAAGAGCTACACGCTTCTTAAAGACGGTTCCGACGTTTGGACGAAAGAGAGACCCTGCAAATTCCACACTAAAGACAGGCGGAAAATTCAAAAAAGCGGTAAAAAGCAGGTTCGGGTCACAAGCTTTGCGCGTGGCCAGTAAAAAGTTCTTTCTCTCCGGATATGAAGAAAAAGAACTTGTGGGACTGAGAAAGGAAAAAGACGAGGCATAGACAGACCAAAGAACCTCAGGGATGGCTGCAGTCACATAAATTTTCACCAAAGCACAGACATAGGACACAGAAGTTCTATCTTCTTCTCCAAGAATTCAGAAAGATAGAACTTGTGGGACTGATGAGAAGGGAAGAAATGGTGCCAAGTCAAAACAAGACACTGAGAGCATCCGGCCGCTTCAGTCGGATGGAAGTAGAAGCACATAGGGCATCCGACCGTCTCCAGCCGGATGAAAATAGGAATTAGACAAGGCAAAATACCGTACGACCGGCCGCCTGTGGTCAGCCAAAGATACTAAGAGAGGGTAAAACTGTACTTATACATGTAAAATACAGGCTGGCACCATGGAACCAAGGCCCAAAATACTATAAATAGGGATGTACCCCCATGAAATAAAACACGCTACATTTGGCAATCAAACTTACACTCGATTCTAACTAAGGCTCTCTCTCTCTCTCTCTACTCTTGTGGAATTTTGTAATCGAGACCAGGTAACGTAGAATAAAGGATCAGATCGGATTGTATTAGGATAGCATATACTGTTTCAACACCTACCTGGCCCATGAGCATATCAAAGCTTGGAAAGTGCATGTACTTTAACTCATCATTGTACTGCTTCTACATGTTCTCGAAGATCATGCAAATTTGTTCCTGCTCATCCATCCTTGTGGGCATGACGGCTGCCTTTCTTCTCCACAGCTTTATAAAGTCAAACATGGACTCACTTCCCGTTTGGCGTGTACTGGCGAGGTCAGACCGAGTGATTTCTAGATTTTTAGCATACTCAAAGTGAGTTAGAAAAGCTTCACACACCTCCTCGTATGTCTTGGTGTTCATTCTTTGAGTTAGGTACCATCGTTGGGGAATCTCAACTAGGTATCGGGCAAAAACCTTAGCCTTTTGCATATCATTGAGCCTCAGGATAGACATCTCTCGATCAAACATCGCCAAATGGATTTGGGGGTCAGTCGAGCCCTTGTAGAGAGCCAAGGTGGGAAGCTTCAGCTTCACGGGTAGCTCGACGTCCGAATAGGATCCCATGGAGAAGTAGTCAAAACCAGTAGGTTTACCGGCCTTTTCCATGCGCTCAATGTGCCTTAGACCCCTCTGAACTTCCGCGGCTAGTTGGTTCCCGGGAGCGCCACCTCCGTACCGGACTTGGGTGTCATGTCCTTCCAAGGAGATATTGTCCATGCCGTATAAAGGGTTGACAAATCCTTGCAGTGGCCTCTCCTGTCTTGCCGCCTCTAAAGATCCAATCCTTTCATGGAGCTCAACTGTTGCTGCTACATGCCGAGCCTCCAAGGCTTCGATGGCAGCTTGATGTTTCTGTACCAAGCCGGCTATTTGTCCTGCTCCCCTATCGGAATCCCGGTGGTCCCACTTTGAGCTACCATTTCCAACGTGGCCAGCTTATCCTCCAACTTAACGATTGTGTCCACATATTTGTGGCCTCCTGGTGTTTCAAATCAAAAACATTCATGAGCTCCTCAACAGAAGAGTTCTGGTTTCCCCCTCTACTTGCTGATCCTCCTGAGGGATATCGTCATGAACCTGAGCTGACATGTCGGATGAGCTGGAGTCTATTTCAGGCTAGAATGATGGAAGAGGAGTAGGCAGTCGGGTCAAACGTCCGGAACTTCTGTCCCAACGCCTTTATGAAATTTTGCCTTCCTTCTATTTTAGAACATAAAATAAAAACAGTTAGGGCACGGGCCTTCAAGGAGATGGAATGGTTTTCCCCTGAAGACCCTTATGTTCTAATTAAAGGACCTCTTTTCTCTTTTTTTGGGCCGAGAGGGCCGAAAATTTCTAGAATGTGAAATAGGCCAACAATCTTAAAGAGAATAATGGAAACTCTCAAACTTGTCTTGGGGGGATGATTTCGTGGAGATAAAAGCATTCGGGCCACTGAAACTTTTAAGTGTTTCATTTAAGCCGGAGAAGATTGTAAACTTGATGTAGATGTTGGGCCTAAGGCCCAGAAAAAGACATACACATAGAAATCTTGCATAGAGAGTTATGCAAATGTCCTCATAAGATGACTTAGTCTAACAGGTACGGATCAATCCGGAGAGTGTTGGGGCACGGGCCCAGGTTACCACAAAGGAATAGGGCTTGCACGCTATTCTCTTTGGGTTTTCCCACTCTTTTCACATCACCTAAAGGTATGCGTCTACGGTCGGGTCTTTGACAGACCAAACAATGGGCCAGGTAAGGGTATTGCCAGGAAAATGCTTGGGGCTAAGGCTCGGGATTAAGGGGATGTGGTTAGACGACATCATCCTCATTTCCCCCACTTATTCATCACCTTGAAAGGTGTGAGTCCCTGACAGGGGACCCTCAAATGGGTCCCAGGGTGAAATCGGTTTGTGTGGACCCTCGCTGTCATAAGATGCAAAGGTGCAAAAAAATAAAGTGCGCACGAAAGTAAACAAACAAAGTAATAAAGCCATGAATAAACAATTTTTCGAGTTAAGCCCTCTTTCTTAAAATTAAACAAGTTAATGTTAAGAATTTGTCCCCAGCAGAGTCGCCAGTCTGCGAGCCTCGATTTTTAAACCCTTATCCTATGTGATTAAAGTTGATTAGGATCTGGTCGAGTTCTAGGTCCACATATAACCTAAGATTAATAACTATGTCATATAACATTAATTATTAAAACTTAAATTAGCTCACTGGAACCTATTATGAGTCGCCACCTAATTTTGACCTAGGGTAAATTAGGAAAGGAGAATTCGGGTTCGGGGGCTAGATATTCGACTTATTTAGGGTTCAATTACTTTCATTACCCAAGAAGTCATTTTTCCTCTACTTAGTTTAATTACGACTTATTACGAGTCGTTTTAACCTAAGTGTGCGCTTCTTTTTTTTGTATTGTTAACATTTTTTTGATAGAAAATTAAAGTGAAATTAAGACCACCTGAACTAGGGTTTCGGAGGCAGAATTAGGTCAAATTTTAATTATGTCCGTAGCCACGGACCAAATGTCCGAGACCATGGACCCCAATTGAATTATATGATTACAAAAACAGAACTAAAATAAAAACGTAAACTTGAAAAGTCCGGGGCCATGGACAGGGTGTCTGTGGGCCCAGACGTGTACTGTTAAAAATCCTAAAATTTGAAAAATTGAAAAATAAGAAATCCCGCCACCGTCTGTGGGTGTCCGTGGTCACGGATAACCCGTTCGTGGTCCCGGACAATGCGTCCGAGGTCACGGACCACCCACGGACAGTGGATTTTTTATGGTTCTCGACGGTGTTTTAACTCAAAATTTATGTACTTGTAGCCTGAAAGATGTACAAGATGTTAGTGATTAAAAGTTTTCAATTTGAAGTCGAATAACACACGAAACTTAGCAAACAAGTAACAAGGCAGTAACTAAAACAATTAGCAATACAGAGGCCGAGAAGAGTTAGTTTAAACCCAAAATTTGAATTAAGACTGATAAAGTCGTAGGGAGTTAGGAAAGTGGAATTCCTACCTGTTTTACCTTCGATTTTACAAAGATTCTTTACGTCGGGATTCGTCGAGTGCTCCGTTAATGGTAGATCCTAAAGGCTTCGAACCAAGCTTCTGGTTGTTGGTTGTTCTTGCTGTTCTTCACGTTTTGGTGGTGTTTTTATGGGGTTTTGATGATTGTTGATGCTTCGGGAGTTGGAAAACAAGTTTAGATGGTGATTTCGGGGGAATTTCGTATGATTTTGGTGGCCGGGTGTTGAAAAACGTGAGAGAGAGAGAGAGGAGAGGAATGCTTTGACTTCCTAGGGTTCTTGACCTTGTGAGATTCTGATTTTATCTATGGACTTGCTCCCTTTTATAGACTTTCTTAAGATAAAGAAAATCTAGTAAAAGTAAGATTTCTTGGAATTTTAATTAAGTGACTTCCCAAAGGAATCTTGTTGTGAAATTTTAGCCATATGTTAAGGATGGCAATTATGATTTTTCTGGAGTGGAATCAAAATTTTTAAATGTTGGAATATTTTTAAATTCAATTTCTCGTTAGATTACTCAGAAATTGCTAGAACATTATTGGAATTTCGAAAAATCAAAATTCCAACGCCATTATGCTTAAAATGTCATCCTCTATCATGTGTAAAATTTCAAAGCATTTAAATTTGATTTGAGCATCTTTTGGAGGAGAGAGAAAGCCTACAGGAGTCTTGGGGCCTTAAAAATTACGAAAATGCCACCTAACGATGATGAAGCTGCTCCCCCGATGCCCCGGGATACGCCGATCGAGCCGGGATCCCTCATGACTTGATTGAGGTGCCTCTTATAACACCAAAGCCTTACAAAACATAACCAGGAGAGTCAAACTTTTAGGTATAACACTCGGGTCAAAGTCGAACCGGACTGGCCATCAACGAAGCTCTTGAAGATTCCCGACGTGAAAGAACAATCAAATCCCGAGTCAAAATAGGTTGGAATTAGAATTCTTTAACTCCCCTAATCTCATTACACTTCTGGTTGAAATTTCTAATCTAATTGAATTTTCTTTGCTTATGAATTAAGGCTTATGTATGTTTATGTCCACTAACTTGTTCAATAAGTTTCGTCCTTAATTCGTAGTCAAATTGAAAACGTTTGATTACTAACGTGTTTATAATCTTTCAGGCTACAAACCCATAAATTATGAGCCAAAAACACCACTTGGAACCACCCAAACGCCGCCGTCCGAGGGCGGTCCGCACCTACGAACGCTATGTTCGGGGTCCCAGACGCCCTGTCCGCAAGCCCGAACGCCCCGGACGGTGCCGGAATAATTTTATTTTCAAAATTTAGGGTTTTTCAATTTATGTCCAGGCCCACGGACGTCTTGTCCGTGGCCCCGGACTTTTCAAAATTGTTTTTCTTACTAATTCGACTTTTCTGTTTATTTTAGATTAATTGGGGTACGTGGTCTCGGACAATAGGTCCGTGGCTACAGGCATAATTAAATTTGACCTAATTCTGCCTCCAAAACCCTAGTTTAGGTAGTTTTAATTTCACTTTAATTTCCATCAAAAAAAATGTCAAAAAATATAAAAAATCATAAGTTCACACACTTAGGTTAAAACGACTCATAATAAGCCGTAATTAAACTAAGTAGAGGAAAAATGACTTCTAGGGGTAATGAAAGTAATTGAACCCTTAATTAAGTCGAATATCAAGCCCACGAACCCGAACTCTCCTTTCCTAATTTAGTCTAGGTTGAAATTAGGCGGTGACTCATAATAGGTTCCAGTGAGCTAGCTTAGGCTTTAATAATTATGGATATATGACTTAGTTATAAACTTAGGTTATAAGTGGACCTAAAACTCGATCAGATCCTAATCAACTCCAATCAACCTAGGATAGGGTTTAAAAATTGAGGCTCACAGATTGGCGACTCTGCTGAGGACAACTTCTTAATTTTAACTTGTTTAATTTTTAGAAAGAGGGCTTAACTCGAAAATTGTTTATTTATGGCTTTTATTACATTGTTTGTTTACCTTCGTGCGCACTTTAATTTTTGCATCTTTGCATCATATGAGAGCGAGGGTCCACGCAAACCGATTTCACCCTAGGACCCGTTTAAGGGTCCCCTGTCAGGGACTCACACCTTTTAAGGTGATGTGAATAAGTGGGGGAAAAGAGGAGGGTGTCGTCTAACCATAGCCCCTTAATACATGGGCTTTAGCCCCAAGCATTTTCCTGGCAGTGTCCTTACCCAGCCTTGTTTGGTCATCCAAAGACCCGACCGTAGATGCACACCTTTAGGTGATGTGAAAAAAGTGGGGAAGCCCAAAGAGAATAACGTGCAAGCTCTATTCCTTTGTGGTGACCTGGGCCCATGCCCTAAGCACCTCTCTGGATCGATCCATACCCGGTTTGATTTAAGCGTCTAGTGAGGACATGTTGAATTTGTGTGGGCCTTGTTTTCTTGTATGATCATCCCACTACCCAGCCTAGAGATTGATAAGAACTTCTCCTACATCAACCTTTTCCAACCCTAATTGGCAGCTCTATTTGTTTGCGGCCCAGAGGCCCTGTTTGGTTTAATATGTGAGTCGTTCGGGCTTCGGCCCAAAAGCCTAGACTTAGGTGATTTCTCTTCCGGCCCAATTTAAATTATCCAATTAGTTTTAGGCCCATAAAAAGAAATCCACCTAAACTTGAAATAATTCACAAGTCCTGAAAATAAAATCTTTTTCGGCTTAGTAACCATCTTCTCTGACCCAAAGAAAGTTAGGCCCATTTGTGATTTAGGGACTATTCCAGCCCATGTGCTTTACTTCAGGCCCAAACACATTCTAGCCCAAGGGCTCATTCTAGTCTAGGTAGACTTCTTATCTGAGCCCTAGCCCAAAACCCTAGATCTAGGTGTCATATCTTTTAGGCCCACTCAAAACTCTTTGTTTAGGTTTCAACCCATTCGAATTCAAGATAGTTTGCGTAACTTATTCATTCTAGTTTTTGGCCTCAAGGCCCAACAAGAACATCAAACAAATCTTAGAGTTCAAAGTTTCTCTCTCGGCCTAGTGGCCCATTCACAATCCATGTGGCTTCCTTCAGCCTGTATGCATCACTTCCAGATTAAGGACATTCAATCTCACACATCCATTCTAGTCTAGAAGTCCCTCTAGCCCATATGTCTTACTTTTACCCCAAAAACTTTCTGGCCCAACGCCATAATCCCTCAGGCTCAAGTGCCACATTCCCAAACACATTCTGGCCCAAGCGCCACATTCCCAAACACATTCAGGCCCAAGCGCCACATCCTCAAACACTTTTTGGCCCATGCGTCACATTTTCAATAATTTCCGGCCCAAATGTCACCTCTTCACAACATCTCGCCCCAAGTGCCACAATATCACAACATATTCTGGCCCAAGTGCCAACCCACTTATAAATCATTCTGGCCTGTGTGCCTCACTTTTAATTCATGCAGACCCGAGTGCCCATCCACAACCATGAAATCATCCAGGCCCGAGTTCCAATCCACATTCATGAAACTGTTTCAACCCATGCACCTCACATTCAGTTTGAAAAAGGTCCGGGCCCAAATAGGCATTCCTAGTTTGGGTACTTAGTAGAGACTTATAAGAGTCCAAGAAGAAGGCGATCACGGTCATCTCAAGGGCGTCCTGACGGTGGAGAACTCGAGTCTTCAGTACGTTGGCATCAGACAGTTCAACATCACTATTTTAGAATTTTTTTCTCAATTTAAGTAGTTTTCTTTTCTCAATTGTTCTTCTTACTTTTATGGTAGCTAGCTTCCTTTTTCATTTTAGGTGGTTTTCCTAAGATTACAATTTTTGATGTTATCTTTCCATTTGTGAATTAAAGTATAGTTCATTTTTATAATTTTTTGTGCATTCATTTAAAAAAACAAAAAAATGTTATTCAAGAAAAAGGATCATGAAACAATTATTTTCTGACAACATAATAGAATAACATGTCTTTTGTTTCTAAAACGGGTGAACATGTCCATCCACACACCACAGTCTATCCTAAAACATCCACAAAGCATTCCAAAATTCACATCTGTCGAATTGTTGTTATAAACCCTGAATTAATACTGGGGGCAATCTGAGTTTAAGTTCGTCATCTTTCATCTTTTGTCTAAAAGTGTGAACGAGTTTCTGAGTGAGAAATTCACAAGAGTGTTGAGCGGAAAAACCATGAGTGAACGAGTGTGTCATTTTTACACGACTCCGGAGAGACCACATTCGAAGGTGAGGTAAACGGCATAACTTTGACCGAAGGAGATAGTTTGTAAATTTACTGTTAGACATGCGAAAAAAGTAACAAAGAACGGATACACAGTTATTAGGAATGATGAAGCACCTAGGTTACAGCACTACATAGCCAAAAGCTTGTGAACCTTGACATTAAACCCTAGGCACCCTGCTGAGCCTTTCTTATATCCCTTTTTGATATTACAAAGCTCCACAAAATAACCCAGCCAATGATGAATTTCCAACCCGGTAACCAAAGGAAGTGAGGAGCCCAAGTCTGAGATAACATCTTTATTAGTTCAAAGAAGCAACGCCGCTATCAGCATGACGAAGCGATCAGTAAATGGTCCTAAAGTGACACAGGATCCAAAGAGCTCACATCAAAACAACTCTCGAAGCCCAAAACCGGGAAACACAAGAACCCCGAAGGAAAAGTCAAGAAAGGATAAAACAAAGAGGCAAACCCGAAGTGCCTCGAGGAAATCCGAATGACAAAAAGAGGAATGGTGTAAAGGATGACTTCAAAAGTCCAAGTCTAGAAGCTCGAAAGCAATGTCAACACGAAGCAACTAGACGACTTCAAGACAAGGAAGATGATTCTGAGAGAAGAAGCAAGGTGCAGCTTTGGTCACCCCTTTTTAACTCCACATACCTCAAATATCCCTCCATGGTCCCATTGTCTTTCATCACACCCCATGGCCATGTTAAACGCTTTAAAGACTTCCGACTTGGTAGTTGTGTATCCAATAATGTGAAAGTAACAAATCGAATGCATAAATTCATCAAATATCATATTCAATGGTCTAGAAGTTGTGACCGTAAGTGAGAAATGATTGTAAACACCAAACACGTCTAATGTAGGTTAGGAAGCACCAAATCAAAACATAAGCCTTAACCCTGTGAGGACGAGACTCGTTCGCACGTTTAATCAAAGAAAATACTAGGGGCAATCGATCGGAACGATCGATTGCCATGAACTCTAGCTCAGATTGTCCTAAGGAAAAATACTGGGGGCAATTGTTGGTTCCAACAATTGCCATAACAACACCAATTGAAACCCAAAGCTTGAGCACCACCATCCCACCACAGGCACACATAATCCCTTACCTCCACATCAAACACCTCAGACCAACATAAGCCCTTACCTCTACACAAATGCCACTTCACCACACAAGCTCACATAAGCCCTTACCTCCACACCACCACTACTCAGGCCCACATAAGCCCTTACCTTCACATCATACACCACATATATGCCTTGATCATCACTCAAAAGATCTCCACATCAAACACCACACCCCACTGGTAGCATGTTCATCTCCTAGGAGATAAATTACAAGTCTAAAATCTTTAGACAGGAAATGGTAATTTCATTTTCCTTTTCAGTACACAGAATTTTCTTCAAACACTACCACGTTTGGCACCTTCGTCAGTAATTTCTTGTCTTGAACAATTTTTCTTCAAACACTGCCATGTTTGGCATATTCCTAGCAATTTCTTGCTTTCAACAAATCTGCATCATCGCCATGTTTGGCATATTCCTAGCAATTTCTTGCTTTGGACAAATCTACATCATCGCCATGTTTGGCATATTCCTAGCAATTTCTTTCTTTCGACAAATCTGCATCATCGCCATGTTTGGCATATTCTAGCAATTTCTTGCTTTCGACAAATCTGCATCATCGCGATTCTTGCTTTGAACAATTTTCAATCTACATCATCGCCATGTTTGGCATATTTCCAGCAATTTCTTACTTTGGACAATTTTCAGTCTTTACAAGCACTTAAATTTCATTTTACAATACCCGTGTAAACCTCTTCATTTCCATGTTTGGAACTTTGACAATTTGCCTTTTGTCACAATCATTTTCATAAAACATACTGCATTCCTTAATTAGCCTAGTCAAGAGTAGAACGGGTCTCGATCTCCATAAGCAACCGAGTAAAACGGGTCTCGGTCTCCATAAGCAACCGAGTAGAACGGGTCTAGGTCTCCATAAGCAACCGAGTAGAACGGATTTAGGTCTCCATAAGCAACCGAGTAGAACGGGTTTCGGTCTCCATAAGCAACCGAGTAGAATGGGTCTCGGTCTCCATAAGCAACCGAGTAGAATGGATCTCAGTCTCCATAAGCAACTGAGTTAGATGAATCTCAGTCTCCATGAGCAACTGAGTTAGGTGGATCTCAGTCTCCATAAGCAACTAGTTAGGTAGATCTCAGTCTCCATAAGCAACTGAGTTAGATGGATCTCAGTCTCCATAAGCAACTGAGTTAGGTGGATCTCAGTCTCCATAAGCAACTGAGTTAGTCGGATCTCAGTCTCCATAAGCAACTAGTCAGTCGGATCTCAGTCTCCATAAGCAACTGAGTTTGGCGGGTTTCGGTCCCTAGAAGCATCCGAACATCATCAACATTATCGACATCATTATATCATCTTCTTCTACATTTGCATTACAGGTTCCCGTCACCTTAGAATGTTTGGCAAACTTTATTTCACTTTAGGTAGTCAACGCCTTAGAATAGCTTGACATCATTTCATTCATTATAGGTAGTCAACACCTTAGAATAGCTTGACATCATCTCATTCACTTTAGGTAGTCAACGCCTTAGAATAGCTTGACATCGTTTCATTCATTATAGGTAGTCAACGCGTTAGAATAGCTTGACATCATCTCATTCACTTTAGGTAGTCAATGTCTTAGAATAGCTTGACATCATTTCATTCATTATAGGTAGTCAACACCTTAGAATAGCTTGACATCATCTCATTCACTTTAGGTAGTCAATGTCTTAGAATAGCTTGACATCATTTCATTCATTATAGGTAGTCAACACCTTAGAAGAGCTTGGCATCATTTTCATCATTTTCAGGTAGTCAACGCCTTAGAATAGCTTGACATCATTTTCATCATTTTCAGGTAGTCAACGCCTTAGAATAGCTTGACATCATTTTCACCATTTTTAGGTAGTCAACGCCTTAGAATAGCTTGACATCATCTTCATCACTTTAGGTAGTCAACGCCTTAGAATAGCTTGACATCATTTTCATCACTTTAAGTAGTCAGCACCTTAGAATAGCTCGACAACATATCATTATTTCAGGTAGTTGGCGCCCTCGAATAGTTCAACAACACCTTCTTCTCCTTTAGGTAGTCAGCGCTTTCGAATAGCTCGACACAACCCACTAGATTTCAAACTACATACGAGGTCTTTTAGGATCCAAAATGTTGGGGTGTTACTCAAGCATCAACTAGTCTTTTCATCTTCATTACAAAGCCTAGTTGACGGGGGGCAATCTTTTATACCCAAAATTTTAACCCCTCGGAATATTCTCTAAGGCATACGTGTTACAAAGGGCAAAACGGTCAAAAAGCTTTAAGGCGGGATTTTCTAAGGACATTTCGGGATTTTCTATTTTTATATGACTTATTCATTATCTCCAAACACTTCCAAATATCCTAGTCATTATGAAAGGTATTTCATGATTTTTGATAATATTTATTCTGGAAATTTAGCTTTTAATTCATATTACACTAGTAGAAAAAAGATTTTAAATGACGCACTTTAAACCACGGTTAATCACGTAACCGTCATTTAAAAACTTTATACCACGGTTATTATCATAACTGTCACATAAAGTGTCGGCGGGAGATTTTATACCACGGTTCCACGCAGAACCGTCGTATATAGCGTGACGTGATGCATTTTATACCACGGTTCTGACAGAACCGTCATATATAGTTTGACGCGTTGTATTATATACCACGGTTCTAGGTGGAACCGTCATATATTGAAATACCCCAAACCTAGTAATGTTGTTTAAACACCTAAATAGGGTGTAATAAGACTAAAAAGAGTCTTAGAAACCTTAGTAAACAAATTTAAACAAAAGGAAACACATATGTGCTTTAAAGTCAATAAGAGCCAAAATGTGCTCTAAGCTTGGGATAAACTTGGTTAAGACCTAATGAGCTTACCAAGACCTCATTTATATACTAATGAACTTATTAAACCAATTACCAAAGAAAACCAAGCTTGAAAACAAGTTAAAACACAAAATGTGCTTTAAGAAGTCTTAAAGCACGTTTTTGAAAAATTGTCTTGTAAATGAGTTTTGAATGGCTAAATGTCCATCATTACTCTTAAATATATATGTGTACTATATAGTATCACATTTGGGTGGCTATATTAATGGGAAATCAAAAATTTCACTTCTAAGTGCCTTGTTTAGGTGAATAGTGCTTTTTATAAGCTAGTTTATAACATATGTTGTATTAAGTAATTAAATTGACAAACAAAGACTAAAACACCCTCACACTAATAAAGGGGGCCGGTTTCTAAGTGTGTGACTCACCACTCTTTAGTTGATAATATAAGTAAGTAAAGAAAATTAATTAAACTTACTTTTTTTTATAAGCATAAATATCTCCTTAAAGCAAATTCTATCTTCATTCTCTCATTTCTTTCCTTCATTCACACGGTTTCCCACCTTTCTTCTTCCTTCTTCCTTGTTCTCTCACGGTAATATCACCACCACCATTAGAACTCTAGCTTTGACCACTTGTAAAATCTTGCTCACTTGTCCAAATCAAAAACAAACACCACCAATCTCTTCCTCTCATCAAGCTCTTCATTCCTATCTTCTCAAAACTCCAAGAGCTCCATTTCGGTGCCAAGGTGTTCCACCATTGAAGGAGCTTGAGCTTGTATTTTGACATATTGTTGATCTCCTTTGCTTCTAGGTAAGGAATCTCAAAGAAAAATCATGTTTCCTCCATGTTCTTACCTTGACCGAAAATACACATTGATATAGCTCTTTGTGTGACCTTGTTCTAGCTTCATTTCAACTCTTCATGGACTAGGTGGAGTCCTCTCTTGTTATATATTCAAACCCTCTTCAAAGATCAAGGTAAAAAACTACATTAATGTTTTTGAAACAATGTAAAATTAGGGTTTACAATGAGATGAAGCCTATAGCTTGATTACTCATTATAATGTTTGTACATTGTCTAGAACTTGAGAAGGAATCAAAATACCATACGGTTTTGTAAGGAAACAAGAAGGAAGTGTTTTGGAAAAAGAGGTAAATCTACTAACTTAATGTTGTTTAATGCCTTAGGAGAAATGAGCCTATAATTGCTTATTAAACTACCTAAAGAGCAAATGGTGAATGACTTAGCAAAGTGTTCTTAAGAGCTTAGTAAAAGGCATATGTGTTGAGTGTATTTGCAGGTTAAAGGCAAATATATTGTGGAAATTCAGTGTTTATGATTTATGCATTTTAAGGGCCTAAGAGCCATGCATTTTAAGGGCCTAAGTGTCATGCAATTTAAGTTATGCACTATATTGTGATGTAGTGTGAATTTGGTGAAGTTGTGTAAGAAAGTGTTTTAGATGTTTTTGTGTGTTTAATGGAGAAAACAAAGTGTTTAGGCTTAGTAATGTTCTAGGGGAATCCATGTCAAAATTTAGGTAAGAAGCAAGAAGTTCTAATTGTTTACATAAGGTTTGGTGAGTTAGAGGTGTTAGGAAATGACTAAGTGTTGTACAAAAGAAGAAACTAGGTCTTAAGGTGTTCTAGGTAAACAGGAAGGACTTAGATACCAACTAGGGTTTAGGTTGGTAAGAAATGGTGCTTAAGAGATGATGTTAAGATGAGGAGAAAGCATTTTGGGATAGTAGTTTTCTTAGGTAAGAAACATCATTTAGAAACCTAATGTAAAGTGTTATAAGTGTTAGTGAATTTATAAGGAAAAAATGAGTAACAAGTGAAACATGGATTTAGGTGTGTTTAAAATGATATCTAGACATTAGAATATACCTAGGAACACTTGGTAAAGTTATACAATTAATGGAGGTGGAGAACTAAGGTAACAACATTTGAAAAATGACATTTTATCAATTCTGTAGGTTTGGTCCGGGACCTAGGTGCTGGTTAAAGTCCCGGACCAGGGGTGTAAAATAGGCCGAGGGTCACATAAAATGTGGTCCGGGACTTGGGTCTTGTACAAGGACCCGGACCACCCCCTGAATTACCCCCGAGAGCTGAGTTAGCATATGGTCCGGGACCTAAGCTAGGGACCAAGTCCCGGACCACTATAAAACTTGGTTTTTAGGTATTTAAATGATGTCTAATGATAGGGATAAGTTAGGAATGATATTATAAGGTTACATAAGACATGTTAGGAGTGTTATAATGACATTTTAAAAAAATGGGAAGTTAAAACAAAATGTGGAAATGTGATAACCAGAAATGTGAAGTAGTTAATGTGACAGTGGACTAGTGCGTTAATTAACCGACGTTACTAAATGTGTTTAGGAATCTCTCAAGGTGGAAACCAGTCGAGGCAAGGACCAAGGTATGGTTTTCTTGCAGTCTGTTGCCTACCGGTTTACACCGGCTTGTGTGTTGTTTGTTTTTCTGTGTGTTTATGACTTTGTAAGATTAAACCATGTAAAAGAGTTTACCGTTGTTAAATATCATTATGTTGTTGAGTATGACTCTCTCTTCCCTTGTGTGTGTCTAACAAGACTTGACCTATGATTGTGAATTGTGTGTTGTGTTCAATGATGAACTACTAACAAGGGCTAACGGGGGAAGTGAGGAGTCCGGTCTGTTCCGGCCACGCGTGTGAGTATGGGAGTCGATGTCATAACCGGTTCGATTCTCTCTGTATGTTATGGTTAAGTTTCCAATTTGGTTTCTAACCTTCCCTTTAGCTTAACCAAGGCTATTTTACTGACTCACGTCGGGCCACAGGGGCATACTATGTGTTATTTCGGTGCGCTTGGATCACTATATCCGAGGCACCTTGTGTTAAGTTAACTGTCCAATCTAACCGGACGGTAACGAGTTATGTAACGAGCTAAGCATGAGCATGGCAACATTCTCTAGGCTCTCAGTGGGGACTAACTGTGTTGGTTCTCTTCCAAAAAGGAATTGTATGTTTGTGAAGTGTGTTATGAAGTGTACAATACCCATGTTATGTTATATATGTATGAGTTGTGTGTTTAAAATAAATACCATGTCATCATGACAAATAGTTGCGCGCATTCCGGTAGTCGATGGGCTGCGCGTTAACCATGCCAGCCAAGGGTTGCTGACCCCCTCGGGGGATCCATATTTCTTATACTGCAGGATGAGGATCGAAGAAGCAGAGTGGCTCTAGATCCTAGAGAGTAGTTTACTTTTGGAGTACTTTTGGATGTTGCCCGGGTTGCGCCTGTGCTCCCGAGGCGTGTTATATACTTGATTATGATGGTTTGCAGTGACGGTATACAGTGATGGATTTTGTAAACACTCGGTATTATGTTGATGTATATATATGGTTATTAGTTCTATGCTCGGGAGTCTGATCATCAGACCGGTACAATTGTATTTATTCAGCCTTGTTAGCCACGTGGGTGGTTGACGGCATTGTAGCACCATTCGTTTAGTTACTGTTTAGTTGTTTATTTCCGCTGCGATTCCAAGTAATGTGTTTGTGCGTAGTAGGGGTGTTTCATATATACTTTGACGCGTTGTATTTTAAACCACGGTTTTGTGACAACCGTCGTTTTTAGTCATGTTTAAACAACTTTAAATGACGGTTTCTTGGTAGAACCGTGGTATATAGTCTAAGCGGGAATTCAAATTTTCGGCGAAAATTAACGCGGGTCTTTCTCTTTCTTCTATCAGATATATTTCTCACTGTTTACAACCAACACTGTCGAACATCCTCTCTAGCTAGCCTCAACTCTTCTTCTCTTCAACTCCTTTTTTTTTGCAACCCACCGGCGAACATGGAGCGCACCTCTTCTTCAACTTCGCAACTCACCGGCGAACTGGAAAACAAAGAACACATGCGCCTCTTCTTCATGCTCTGCGCCTCTTCTTCATGCTCTACGCCTCTTCTTCATGCTCTGCGCCTCTTCTTCACGGTAATTAAGTTTTGTGAACAAGGAACAAATGCTCTGCGGCTCTTCTTCATGCTCTGCGCCTCCTCTTCACGGTAATTTTTGCGAACAAGGAACACATGCTCTGCGCCTTGAAGAAGGAACACATGCTCGTCGTCAAACAAATTCTCTGCGGCTCTTCTTCATGCTCCGCGCCTTGAACAAGGAACACATGCTCGCCGATGAACACGGCGATTGAAGGCGGCGCTAAATCACCGGCGATTTTAGAAAAAAAAGACTATAAACCACGGTTTTATGAATAACCGTGGTTTATTTGTTGATTTTATAAATTATATACCACGGTTTTACACAATAACCGTCATTAATACTCACTTTATACCACGGTTTGGGCTTTTAACCGTGGTATAAAGTCAATGATCTCACGGGAGAAAGGGGTCTTAAACGACGGTCAAAACGAACCGTGGTTTATAACCTCGATTTTAAACGACGGTTTTAAACCGTGGTTTATAGTCATTTTCTAATATACGACGCGAGTATTAACCACGGTTTGGAACCGTGGTATATAGGCAAAATAACCGTCATTAAAAACATTTTTTCCACTAGTGTTATAACCTAATTTCTTTAACAATTAACACATGAAATAGCCTCAAAATATAAATAAAAAAGGTTTCCAAAAATTAAAATAAAATTTTCACATGGTTAGCATGACTACATACAGTCATAAACCTAAAATTATCTTATTTGGAACCTTAGCCCAAAATTTAAAGGAGAAATTCAATCATTTTTACAATTTTCTCTCTCCTCTGGAAAATACTAAAATCAAATCAAAATGTCATGAAATTTTAATACAAGATAGAGGATGCGTTTTAGAGACTAAAGCCCTTAGAATTTCATTATTTCGACTTTCCAATAATAAGTTGTGAATTGTGGGAGATTCCGGATTATGAGATTTTTATCTAGTTGGTTATTTATCCAAATAACCCGATTCCAACTCTCAAAATTCTTAAAAATCATCCTTTACCTTCAGTTAAAATTTCATAATTTTCTTGGCCTGCAGCATATTCTAAAAAATTATATTCCCTTAGAGCACAAAATCAGGGTTTTAGATAAAGATCTTGTTTTATCAACATGGCCTTGCTCTTTCTATAAACGGACCTTCCAAAAATGACCTAGGGTAGAGGAGAACATTCCCAAAGTCAGTAGAGGCAGCCGTCAATCTTCTTCCCACGTTTTTGCACTTCTAAGTCTCAAATCTATACCGAAATCATTCCGAAATCACGAAAATCACATTCCCTCTTCTCCCATTGAGCTTCCTAACACCAAAAATACAGTGCCAAACCGTGGTCAACAACATAAGGAAGAAGGGGTCAGAATCTCGGGTCAAAGTTGAACCGGATTGGCCATCAACGAAGCTCTCGAAGATTCCCGACGTGTAAGAACAATCAAATCCCGAAGTCAAAACAGGTTGGAATTGGAATTCCTTAACTCCCCTAATCTCAATACACTTTTGGTTGAAATTTCTAATCGAATTGAATTTTGTTTGCTTCTGAATTAAGGTGTATTTATGTTTCTGTCCACTAACTTGTTCAATAAGTTTCGTCCTTAATTCATAGTCAAATTGAAAACTTTTGATTACTAACGTGTTTATAATCTTTCAGGCTACAAACCCATAAATTTTGAGTCAAAAACACCACCGGGAACCACCCAAACACCGCCGTCCGAGGGCGGTCCGCACCCACGGACGCTATATCCGGGGTCCCAGACTCCCTGTCCGCAAGCTTGGACGCCCCCGGACGGTAGCGGGACAACTTCATTGGGGTTTTTCAATTTATGTCCAGGCCCACGGATGCTTTGTCCGTGGCCCCGGACTTTTCAAAATTGTGTTTTCTTACTAATTTGACTTTTTTGTTTATTTTAGATTAATTGGGGTCCGTGGTCTCGGACATTAGGTCCGTGGCTACGGACATAATTAAAATTTGACGTAATTCTGCCTCCAAAATCCTAGTTTAGGTAGTTTAAATTTCAATTTAATTTCTGTCAAAAAAAATGTCAAAAAAATATAAAAAAGCAGAAGTTCACGCACTTTGGTTAAAACGACTCATAATAAGCCGTAATTAAACTAAGTAGAGGAAAAACAACTTCTAGGGGTAATGAAAGTAATTGAACCCTTAACTAAGTCGAATATCAAGCCCCCGAACCCGAACTCTCCTTTCCTAATTTAGTCTAGGTTAAAATTAGGCGGCGACTCATAATAGGTTCCAGTGAGCTAGCTTAGGCTTTAATAATTATGGTTATATGACTTAGTTATTTAGGTTATAAGTGGAACTAAAACCTGATCAGATCCTAATCAACTCGATTCAACCTAGGATAGGGTTTAAAAATCGAGGCTCACACTACTGCAAAACAAAAATTTGTTTAACAGGTCAACCGTTGGTAGCTTTCTATACAAACGAGACAATTGGCGGTGATCGCTCACTATTGTCTAATAGTTTGGGTGCAGGATCATGACGAGACCTTGACGATCAAAGCAGGTCAACGTGCAAACTCAGACCTTAGCTGCGGGTTCTTTTGTAGGTTCTTCGCTTTAAATCCACAATCATCAAGGCTAATGTACAACAACAGAATATCGAGTAAAGGAACCATTTTGTTGCAGAATGGAACCATTCTGTTCCACCTACTTTCTTTCCCAGGAGCCTCCTATTTTGGTTTTTCTCTGATACAGTTGGAACCATTCTGTTGTGTTTTGATCGTCTCTCTAGAGGTCACCCTCCTATGTGTAGTTAGTTCTTCTCCACATAAATAGCAAAATATCTAGCTACACTGACTTGTTATGTCTGCCCTGATGAATATGCTTGCTAGTGTTGATCCTGTAGAGCTCAAGAGAGACGATTATGTGGCTCTTGGTTAACTTTTTTTTAATTTTTTCTGTATGTTTTATTTAATAATTTTCAGGTATATGTATGAGTTACAATCTGTTATTTTTTAGTTTCAGAATTATATATCATTCATACGGTAATAAATATGCCATAAATTTACAAAATACTAGCCATGATTTCATATCATTAATATGTAAAAACTTCTCAATTCATTTTTTAACTTTCCAAATAATAGGTTAACCATTTACAATTGACAGGTTAACCATTTACGAATGACATATTAATCATTTACATGCGACAGGTTAACCATTTACATGCGTTCGGTTACCATTTAGGATTGGCATGTTAACTATTTAGGATTGATAGGTTAACCATTTACATGCGACAGGTTAACCATTTACGATTGACAAGTTAACCATTTACGAATGACAAGTTAACCATTTATATGCGACTGGTTAACCATCTACATGTGTCAGGCTAACCATTTAAAATTGACAGGTTAACCATTTACATGGGACAGGTTAACCATTTACATGCGACAGGTTAACCATTTACATGCAACAGGTTTACTATTTATGATTGACAGGTTAACCATTTACATGTGACAAGTTAACCACTACCTTTGTTCATATGAAAATTGATCACTAGATGACAGCATATCACTGGAATGAAAACAAGAAGTTAAAAAAAGGGAAAATTACATAACCCACACATGACACTTGACAAAATTACACACTCTACCCACGAGGTTTCAAAAATTATTTTCCCCACCCATGTGGATTCTCCCATTTTACATCCAACAATTTTTCAAAATTTTGTTCAATTTAAAAGATGCTTAAACGTGATCCGAAATTGATGAAACTTTTCATGGATGATGCTAATGTGTTATATTTTTTTCATGTCAAATTCAATGTTATTTAAGCTCATAGGTGACCCGTGGGATCCAATGAAACATGTAACATGTGAGCATGTTTTCATTGGGTCCTACAGGTCACATTTGAGCTTAAAAAACTTTGGGAAAATTCATGAGATACCCCTATTTTCTTTCGTAATTCACAATATACCCCTGTGATTTTAGTAATTCAACTTTAAACATGCTTAAATGTTTTCCAAAATTGATGAAACTTTACGTGGACGATGCTAAAGTGTTATATTTTGGTCCAATATCAAATTTGAAGCTTTTTAAACTCACATGTGACCTGTGGGACCCAATGAATATGTGACTGTTCATTAGGTCCCACGGGTGACAGGTGAGCTTAAAAAACAACAAATTTGATATTGGACCAAAATATAACACTTTAGCATCGTCCATGTAAAGTTTCATCAATTTTGGACAACATTTAAGCATGTTTAAAGTTAAATTACTAAAATCACAGGGGTATATTGTGAATTACGAAAGAAAACAGGGGTATCTCGTGAATTTTCCCATAATTTAAACTAAGCCTATACATAATACTACTAAAAGAATATTATATGAGGTGGTATTGAATTATGGTTATGAAATTAAGTTTAAAGAGTTACCTTTGAATTTCTAAGATTTATATAAACCGTATTAAAATACATGTATAGTATTAGTCAATGACCATAATGTAAATCTATAATTAGGTTAAGTAATTAATAAGTTAACACTTAGGAAAATCTGTAATTAGATTTCATAAAATGTTACACAAATAGATCTTATAACATAATCAATAATAAAGTAAATGAAATACTTTTATCTAAATGTGAAGTGGATTTATAAGTCTAGATTTAATCATTTCATAACATATATAGTATTAAATAATAACTTAATGTTTTAAGATAAAATCATTAAAAGGATAATGATGTAAAACTATATTAAACTATGATTAGGAAATTAATCTAGATAATAATATTTAAGTTTGTTAGAAGTTGATAAGCCATATAAAATACATTTATAACATTAACTACCAATATTTAGAATGTGAGTTTATTAATAAGTGTTGTAGTTAATAGCTAGAACTTGTAAAAAGGTTTGTAAATATAAATTAGATTTTTAAAACTTTAAACCTTTAATCAGACGGAACTAAGTTACATAAGATATTATATTGATATACTTTACGGTAATGAGAAATATTGATATGTTATTTGAATATAAAATACGAGAAGTTTCAGAATAGAGGATCTTATTAAATAATTGACAATTTCACTTATGAATGGGGATTTAATTCTTAGATAAATTTTACCTTATGTTAAGATATAATGTTTATCCTAAAACATAATAAAGGAAAATAATTTATTACGTTATTCCTTTGAAACCTTAGGTTTTGTAAATAATTTAAAACGTATTTAAGACTTAAGTTTATTGAGGTTTAGTATAAAAGGATTATACATAGTCTATGGAGGGAATGTGTGAAAAAATAAAACATTTAGGAAGTTAAATGTAAGCAAGGATACATAAAAGGTTATCTTAAAACACCTTATTATATAGTTAATGATAAAGTAAATAATATACCTTGTGAATATTGAATATAAGAGTTCGATGAGTCTAAGATAATAAGAATATAGTTATTTCAAGATGAAAAGTAATTTAACATCTTAAAACCTGTAACACCCCTACCGTTAATTCTATGCTTACCGTCCAAATCATCCCTTAGTTCTATCAGTTCGCAGCGGAAGACTACTACTTACTACGGCGGGTGGTACAACGCCGCTAACCGCCCATACGGCTAGCTAGGCTTACCTTACTTACAGTCACGGTCTGATGATCACAGTATACCGAGCTACTACATATCTTACCGAATACCAAATACCGAATACTTACATTAATGGATTACCGAGTGCCAAAGTATATTGAATTACATCATTCCCAAGTTTACCAAAAATTAATGAGTTTCTACAAGCTACTCATCTATACCCAATTCCAATACTTTCACTATCAAAAGGGTGTACCCCATGGTACACCGGCTAACAAAATCTACAGCCGTGTACTACTTAGTACACCATTCACAATTCATTATTTACAGACAAAAAGAAACAAAGCTACATCTCTTCACAGTCTTCATCCTTCTCTCGTACCTGCGTGTAGTAAAAACATCGCCCCAAGGGGCTCAGCAAAAGCTGCACATGAACTCCGCATATACCGCGTGCTAGCTAGGGCACGCCGACTAATTAAGGTCAAATAGACATGCGGTTCATTTTTAACATACATACATGCTTTGCATACAACATACATGCATATACAATACATTACACAGATCAAGGCAACATTTCAATAACATACCCTTCACTTACCTTCACGGTGTTAGCCAAATTACGCATCCGGATTGATCGGTATGCTTATTACTCTTTTACTCATTACATCTTACTTACTCTTACTTTACTTACTTACACTACTAGAACATAGATCTTTGGTAACGACAATAAATCGTTACCAAAAATTAAAATCGCTACTAATCTAATATATTGTAATGATAAAAGTCGTTACATGTCGTTACACGAGATGGCGTAACTAAAGATCAATTTTTTTATCGTAACGACTTTTATTCGTTATTAAAAGTTATATCGTTACTAAAAATATGATTTTGTAACAATTATATCGTTACTGTAGTCTTAATTTTTTAAAAGTTTTTATTACTATCTTTGGTAACAAAATTATTGTTACTAATAACAAGTATAATAACGATATTAAGTTGTTACCGGAAACTTCGTAACAAAAAATATGATTTTTACTAGTGTTACTTTCATTTACTTACTTACTCGTTCTTATTTACTTACTCATACTCAAGTTAAGTCGGTATGACCTCCGGCCCGGGGACTACACCGTCCCACCACCGGGATTTACTTGACTCACCAATCCGGGATGCTACCCACTTAAGGGATTTGGGCCGCGGACCAGTTTAAGAGTCAGGAATCGGATCCAACCTCTTGTGTCTCCTCATCCTCACGCATGACCGAAACTATATCGGACTTCTACTCATTCCAATTTAATTACCAATTTAAGTTAGATTGGTTAGCTTGTTAGGAATCAGTTAGAAGTCCAAACTCAAACACATTCGGTCACAATACCATATATCATACATACACACATTCATAATCATCCATACATTTCATGAATTATACAAACTAAGATTTAAGGAAAATATTCCCAACATACAACACTACATATTCACAAGTAAGCATAATAACTCCGATTCGTGCATTTATCTTATTTGGTGATCAATTAGCACACAACACACAAATCAGAGTAACTAATATAGCATACGGGGCATGAGGAATTCATACCGTTCACCGTTGTACTTGTATCCGACGTTCCTCCGGTGTTCACAATCCAAGTCCTAACATATACATACAATTGGGTGGTTAATAACCCTTACTTAACCTTACTAACTACTTTACTAACATTTCTTGGTTTACACTTACTAATTCATTATTGTTCAAATACTTATACTTAGGTTATCTACTTACAATTATTTTCTAAGCTTGTTTATGGCCTTAAAGACCCTTAAACATCATTAATTATGTCTTAATCATCTTATAATATCGTTACCCATCATTACCTAAGCATTAAAATACATTCTGGAGAGATTTTGTGTTGGTCCGGGTTACTGTCCGGGTCTACAAACCCGGACCAACACGCTGGGGCAGTCCTCGGGTAAGAAAAATGCATGGTCCGGGTTTACATCCTTATATACAAACCCGGACCACCTGTTTGGAAATTTTACGGGTGAGTTTTTGGCATCGTCCGGGTTTGTGTGCTACTTTGCAAACCCGGACCACTTGTCTTGGTATGTTACGGGTATGTTTTTGGGGTGGTCCGGGTTAGTGTCTTGGTTTGTAAATCCGGACCATCCCTTTGTAAAACTTTCTGTCGTGTTTTCATGCTAGTCCGGGTTTGTGTGCTGGTTTGCAAACCCGGACAAGTTACAGTATTGCAATATATATAAGTTTTTGAGTTTGTTTCAATTCCAAACTTCTACCAATCTCTTCCCTAATATTTCTACATATAATCTAGCATATTTTAACTTTGTTTAAGCATTTTAAACTAGCCTAAACCAACACTATAAAAATCTGTTACATTAACCCATTATTGTAAGTTTTCCTCCTCTGTTAATATTTTTCCTTCTTCAACTAATGCTACAGACTCTTCCATTCTTCTCCCACTAACTGAATGACTCACAATCTATCCTAACTTAATCTAACAACTCACGTTTTACCATTTACACTCCACTCAACTACATTTCCTTTCCTGTTACACAACAAAGTGAAAAATCCCATTCTTTGTTTCTCTGCAATTCTCTTCTATTTCTTTCTTTTCTCACATCAACCAAGTCTCTAATTTCTAACCAAATTTTGACAGAGGTTCCCTACATTTCTAAGTGTTCTCACCACATAATTTTGCACACTCAATATATTCACAGCCTGCTCAATATATACATTATTCTCACACAACATTCTAACACCTACTGCACACTCAACATTTACACTTAGCATATTATTTTCTTGCTGTCAAAAGCTTCAAACTACAATTACCATTCACATTAATATACCCATTCTTTTCCTACGGTTACAGTGGTTTAGTTCAGTGCTAAAACAATATACCTACACATACACCAACACTAAAATTATACAGAGGCTTCTCATTACCTTTGGTTTTCTTGATTCTTTTCCTTTCTCTCCTTCTTCTCCTTTCTTGCTCCTCTTTCCTTCTTTGTTTCCTTGATTTATTTAAACCAAGCTACACTATGTAACAAGGCACACACTTACACACCAAACTAATAAATTTTCTACGTAGGTTTTAAACCCTAACTTATGATAACTTATTTAAACTCTTGGGAACTCTTACCTTGAGCTTCTAATGTTGTTTTTGGGTAAACAGATGATAGTGCTTCAGCTCTCAAGAAGGAACACCAACCGGCTGCGTGAGGAAAAATAATGGTGTTCACATGAGTCTGGTTTTTGCAAGGAAAAATGGAAAAGAGTGGAGCTTTGGTCTTTTTCTTACCTTAGAACATGGAGAAGAATGTAGAACTTGAAATGGTGCTCTTGAAGCTCTCAACCGATAATACCCTCAAAAATAAAGTCGGTGGTTTTAGATTTTTGAAGGGTGGGGAATGATCTCCTTGACCACACGAATTCAACGGTATGGTTTTTGTAGCATTTGGTGGTGGTTTGAGGTTTCAAAATGGAGAAGAAGGGGCTCTGTGTGAGGAGTTTCTCAAATCTCCATCGCTGGAACCAGAGAGGAAGAAGAAGAAGCAGTACGTGGGGGTTGTGTGTGAGAGAGGAGAGAGAGTGCTAAAAGTGAGGTTTGTTTTTTTATTTGTTTTGTTTGTTAGCACATAAGGAGGGAATTAAGAGGGGGGTGTGAGAGAGGCTAATAATCGGCCCATACTGCACACACCCACCCACACTTACATTTTTATTTTCAAAGTGGACACACTAACTTATTTTAATTACACTCTCACCCCACAACTTCCCGTTTTTGACAGTTTTTACTATTTTCTCGTTTTATTAATTTTTTTATTGGTCCTAGACCTTCACTAATATTTATTAATGACTATTTAGTTGACCAAAATTATTACGAGTCTATTTGACCCGCTTAAAGTCGTGTTTTCCCGGTTACCTCGAAAAACGCGCTTTAATGTTCGTTAGTGTTTTTAATCCATTTTAAGGATCCGTTTTCTTCGAGATTTGTTCCCTAATATTTATTTAGGCTTAATTAAGCTTCTAAAATATTTATTAGCCTAATTAATCACTATTTTTAATTACGGGGTATTTCAACCTACCCCCCTTAAGAAACTTTGCCCTCAAAGTTGCTCAAGGTTAATAGTTTAAGTAATTCTACTCATTAGGCAAACCAATTGCCCTAATGTGCCTTACTACACCTATGAGGTGTTTACTTCCTTCCACATTGCAAGCATACACATTTCAAGCATCATACCCAATTCACATACACAATCCATCATTTTCAATTCATACCATTCCACAATACAACTTTGCAATTCACAATACACATTACAAGAACATCACACATCGTAGATACACATCCATACACCACACATTACACATACACACCACATACACTCTGCACTACATGTGCTATCAAAACCTACTACAGTACCTACACACTAAGCAATGCTAACCCGAAGCAATGCAAAAGCAAAAAGGCTCTACCCCCCTTAAAAGGGGTACGCCCCGTACCCGTATTACTAAATACTAGACTCTCTAGTCTATGAACAACTGCGGGTACTTTGCCTTCATGGCATCTTCCAACTCCCATGTCGCTTCTTCGACATCATGGTTTGACCATAGGACCTTCACCATTCGTATAGACTTGTGGCGAGTGTCTCTGGTCTTCCTAACAAGGATTCTTACTGGGGTTTCAACATATCTCATTGTCGGCTCAATGGAAAGTCTTTCGGGCTCCAGCACATGAGAAGGATCACTAATATACTTCTTGAGTTGTGACACATGAAATACATCATGGACACGTCCCAAGTCCTCAGGTAATGCTAACCTGTAGGCTACAGCTCCAACTCTTTCGGTGATAGCATACGGCCCTACAAACTTTGGGCTCAGCTTGCCCTTCTGGCCAAATCAGAAGACACCCTTCATAGGTGAAATGCGCAAGAACACTTGGTCGCCCATGGCGAACTCAAGGTCGCGTCGTCGCACATCCGCATAGGATTTCTGTCTATCTTGGGCTGCCTTCATATTCGCTCGAATCTGCTGAACTTCAGCTTGCACTTGCTCAAGATACTCCGGTCCTATGATGACCGCTTCACTTGACTCATCCCAACACAAGGGTGTACGGCAAGGTCTACCGTATAGAGCTTGGAAAGGCGACATCTTAATCGAAGCATGATAGCTATTATTATACGAAAACTCGATAAGATGAAGCTTATCTAACCAACTCCCCTGAAAGTCTAAGGCACATGCCCTGAGCATGTCCTCCAGTGTCTGGATGGTCCTTTCTGTCTGACCGTCGGACTGAGGATGGAAGGCGGTACTCAGCTTCAATTCTGTACCCAACGCTTCCCGTGTAGCTCTCCAGTATCTCGAAAGAAATCTGGTGTCACGGTTAGATACTATGGTTTTTGGGACTCCGTGATGTCTGATAATCTCCTTGTCGAATAGTTCAGCTAGCTTCACTACCTTCCAGGTGTCCTTCATCGGTATGAATCTGGCAACCTTGGTAAGGCGATCGACTATGACCCAGATCATGTTGAGTCCTCCCCTGGCAGGTGGGAGTCCTACAACAAAATCCATGGAGATATCATGAAATTTCCACTCCGGAACTGGCATCGATTGTACCATTCCGCTCGGTCTACGATGTTAAAATTTCACTTTTTGGCATGTCAAGCATCTCAATACAAATTCTGTCACATCTGATTTCATTCCAGACCGCCAGAAGTACCTCTTCATGTCTTTGTACATCTTGGAGGCTCCCGGATGGACTGACAATGTGGAACTGTGTGACTCTCGCAGGATGCGATCCCTTAGCTCAGCATTGCTTTGGGGGACGCATAGCCTGCCATTCAACCGAATCAAGCCATCTTCATGTAGCTTGAAGTCGTACTTCTTCTTCTCAAATGTACCATTTTTGATCTTTTGTCTGATTTCGGTTAGGTAAGGGTCACTCAACTGAGCGTCTCGCACCTCGTCAACTAAGCTAGAAGAAGCGAGTAGCGAATGGAGCGAGTGTGCTCGACGGCTCAGGGCGTCGGCTACCACGTTTTCCTTCCCTTCCTTATACTGTAGGTCGATGTCATAGTATGAGAGAAACTCCATCCACCTTCTCTGTCTCAAGTTCAATTCCTTCTGCGTGAATACATACTGTAAGCTCTTGTGGTCGGAGTAGATGGTGATGCTTACCCCATAGAGATAGTGTCGCCATATCTTCAAGGTGAAGACAATGGCTCCTAACTCAAAGTCATGTGTCGGGTAATTCTCCTCATGCTGTTTCAGCTGGCGGGAGGCATAAGCTACAACCTTGCCATGCTGCATGAGCACGCATCCCATTCCCTTGCCTGATGCATCACAATATACCTCAAATCCCTCTATGCCCTCTAAAAGAGTAAGGATGGGCGCTGAGGTCAATGAGTCCTTAAGGCTCTAAAATGATAACTCGCACTCGTCTGTCCATACAAACGGTGCATCTTTCTTCATCAGTGTCGTCATGGGCTTAGCGACTTTCGAAAAGTCCTTTACAAATCTCCGGTAGTAACCGGCTAGACCAAGAAAGCTCTGAATGTAGGTAACAGTCTTAGGTCTAGGCCATGATCGTACAACTTCTCTCTTTGAAGGGTCAACTGAGATACCCGTGCTCGAGATGACGTGACCAAGGAATGATACCTGATCTAGCCAGAACTTGCACTTAGAGAACTTCGCATAAAGCTGGTTCTCGCGCAGTGTCTCAAGTACTTTCCTCAAATGAATTTCATGCTCCTCTACTGATTTTGAGTATACAAGGATGTCGTCGATGAAGACAACAACTGAAGTGTCTAACTGCTCACTGAAAAGTCGATTCATGAGATCCATGAATTTTGCTGGTGCATTTGACAAACCGAATGGCATGACGGTGAATTCATAGTGGCCATATCTGGTACGAATGCTGTTGAAAACGTATAATTAGTCTCTCACCTCTCTCACGAACGAATAGAACACCGAGGATTATAGTGGTTCAGCCAATAATCCGGCCTACATCCACTTCTAGACAATTTCTTTATTCACTTCTTTAGGGTTACAATACTAGAGAGCTTTTCTAGAGTTTTCTCTCTCTCTCTAATGTCGTGCCCCCCTCAAATGAGCTCCTCTATCTCTATTTATAGACTTTTTCTAGGTTCTGTTGCCAACCTGTCATATCTTTCCAGGCTGTCACTATAAATATCTTATCCTGATTTCTATATCTTCTGTTCCTTAGCTATCCGACCGGGCACAGGCGCCCGGTCACCATCTACTTCTTTTTCTTAGTTACTTGACTGGTCAGAGACGGCCGGTCACTATCTTGGCTTACTTTGCAGTTTCGGCGACCGGTCACAGGCGACCGGTCGTTCCCTTACCCTTGCTCCATACTTTGCGACCAGTCGGGGCCGACCGGTCGCTTCACGCTCTTTCTTTGTTCCCTCTTCTTGGTGTGGACTTTCGATGCTACCTCAGCCTCTTCACACCTTTTGGTACTTGACCATGTTTTCCCCTCTTCAGCGCCCGGTCACTGAATACCCGGTCACAGAGCGTGAGGTGCGGGATACAGCACCCGTTTATGAGATCTAGCTTCCAAAGCAAGGGTCGGGCAGGGCCCGGATCTGGTGCCTGGCGCCCAAACTGGAGCCTGAACAGGGTCTCGAAGAAGCCTGGGGTCTGAGTCGGGGCCTGGGGTCTGGGCCACCTTGGTTCCTCTGTCTCGTCATATTTTGCCCTCTTCATCAGTCCCACAAGTTCTACTTTTTGGTACTTAAAAAAGTGGAACTTACAAAAAAGAAGATAAAAATTTGCATGCCTTCTACCTTTCTCCTATCTCCTTGAAAACGTATAATTAGTCTCTCACCTCTCACGAACGAATAGAACACCGAGGATTATAGTGGTTCAGCCAATAATCCGGCCTACATCCACTTCTAGACAATTTCTTTATTCACTTCTTTAGGGTTACAATACTAGAGAGCTTTTCTAGAGTTTTCTCTCTCTTCTAATGTCGTGCCCCCCTCAAATGAGCTCCTCTATCTCTATTTATAGACTTTTTCTAGGGTTCCTAGGCTTGCCAACCTGTCATATCTTTCCAGGCTGTCACTATAAATATCTTATCCTGATTTCTATATCTTCTGTTCCTTAGCTATCCGACCGGGCACAGGCGCCCGGTCACCATCTACTTTCTTTTTCTTAGTTACTTGACTGGTCAGAGACGGCCGGTCACTATCTTGGCTTACTTTGCAGTTTCGGCGACCGGTCACAGGCGACCGGTCGTTCCCTTACCCTTGCTCCATACTTTGCGACCAGTCGGGGCCGACCGGTCGCTTCACGCTCTTTCTTTGTTCCCTCTTCTTGGTGTGGACTTTCGATGCTACCTCAGCCTCTTCACACCTTTTGGTACTTGACCATGTTTTCCCCTCTTCAGCGCCCGGTCACTGAATACCCGGTCACAGAGCGTGAGGTGCGGGATACAGCGCCCGTTTATGAGATCTAGCTTCCAAAGCAAGGGTCGGGCAGGGCCCGGATCTGGTGTCTGGCGCCCAAACTGGAGCCTGAACAGGGTCTCGAAGAAGCCTGGGGTCTGAGTCGGGGCCTGGGGTCTGGGCCACCTTGGTTCCTCTGTCTCGTCATATTTTTGCCCTCTTCATCAGTCCCACAAGTTCTACTTTTTGGTACTTAAAAAAGTGGAACTTACAAAAAAGAAGATAAAAATTTGCATGCCTTCTACCTTTCTCCTATCTCCTAGTCCCACAAGTTCTTTTTCTTTAGCTTTTACAAAGGAAAATGAACTTATAAAAAGTTGGTACAATTTGGTACAATCAAAAGTCCCACAAGTGTCGTTTCTGCTGAATCTGACAAATTGGAAATTCTGGGACATAAACCTTCGAGATAATACATCTTGATGGATGAATCCCCTGATGCTCTGATATACCATATGTAAGACTGCCAGAAGTCCGGAAGCCCATAATAAGGTCTTCATGCAGAAGACCAACCATTCCCTTTTGAAGGGTAAGATAATATAATGATCCAATCCTTGCTCATACTAGCCAAAGGATGATGATTTCCTGAAAGAGAGAAAAGAGATAATATATTTTCCCATCTTTGCTTATGTTAGCCAAAGAATGGTACTTCCTTTTAATATATATTTCCCAACTTTGCTTGTGGTAGCCAAAGGATGGTACTTATGATCATACCCTTCTAAAGTGTTTCTTTTAGAAGGTATTGGATCGAGGTACGGTGTGGCGTCCCACACCTAATAATTCACCCATTACAGGCGACCAGAGCTCCTGATGGAGCCAGAGATGGGTTTCTTTTGTTTTCACTCTTGACCGGGTGCGACAACCCAAGCCAAGGTGTTTCAGGGCATTGCATCCTGTGGGACATAGCCCGGGTGTTTCTTTCTACGGGACATAGCCCGGTGTTTCTTTCTACGGGACATAGCCCGGGTGTTTCTTTTATCATAAGGCCTATGAAAGCGCCATGGATTCTGATAATACCTTTGAATTTTTGCTGACACAGTTGTCTGTAGATTTCTTGGTGACGTTGCCGGGCATAAGTTTCAACCTAAGGTAGCTCTATGGCCTTCTTTTTCATACTTTCCTTAATACCTCAGGGGGTGATCAGTCCCCTGATAAAAGTACCTGTGGTTTCCTCAAAAGTTCATTAGTACTTTTGAGCGGGTAACAATAAATGAGGATATCAAATAAACTTGCAATTATGAGCATACTATAATCATATTCCAGCTAGAAAAAGCAGTAAAAGGATTGCTGTGTAGTTTGAGCAATATTCAAGTTTAAACAGAAAAAATAGGGGCAAATACCAAATAGCTTACTGTACAGATGAGTAAGTCCTTAGTAAGAGTAAAATTTTTTACGGAAATGACAACAAAATGTTTATCCGAGAAAGCCACAATGTGTCTGACAGTAGCAGTCTATTTAAAAGCAAGAAAGAACTGCTCAACATCAGGCATTACCTTAAGATTTTAACTAGCATATGATGTTTTATAATTGAAGCTTGGCCAGCAGATATAAGCAGGATGAATATAAACAATCCGTTCAAAGAATTTGGTGAATGCAGGTGAATCTGCTTATATTGTGTATAGAATTCAGTACGGAATAATGTTAAAGAACGCAGACCGCCTCACAATTTTGTCGCTGTTCAAAACTGTCAAACATAGCATGGTATGACAACTGATATTTTGAAGCGATTACAGAGCATAGAAAGTGTGACATCAATGTTTTCTATTCCAGTAAAACTTTTGGCAAATGAAGGAATTGCAACAGTTTTAACAGGTCATGCGCTTCAGCTGCTAAAACATCCAGCAAGAGAGGAACACTGAGTTAAAATTTGTTTCAGACTGTTCTTGTTTATCTTCATCAGTAACAGCGTAAATTATTGGTAGAATCAGAGCATAAAGCAAGGGTAAAACTATCGATAAGTAATTTAAGCCAGCATAACTACTACACATCATCAATTCAGACGAAAAGGCAACTTACGAACCTTTAGCTCATCCTCTACCGATTCTTTACTTTTCATGATCGTCATGAGCTTGATTTAGTTTTAGAACCGTACCTTGAATCCTTGAGTAGGAAGGATTTGTTATTGAAATCAAGCTTGTATTTCGGGCACCTCTTTTGTGGTGCCTCTGTTCTCATCCTTGCGGTACCGCCTTTGTTATCCTGCAGCTCTTTGAAATGTCCTCACAGCCTTCTTTGATATCTTGCATTTCTCTTGGTCTCTCTATGATACCTCTTTAAGCGATACTTCCCTGAAATACTCTTTCGGTAATCTTTGGGAATTGAACTCCTTTGAGCGGACAGATAGGCTTTTGACTGTTGACAACAGTGTCCTTACAGCTTTCTCTTTTTTTTTGCGGGAGGTTTCGCAGTACTCTCGGTCTAGTGTGTGCAGGAATGAATTTCCAGTAGCGACAGTAACTCTTGCAGCAAAATTTCATTGCTTGAAACATTAAAGACCATGCAGCTTAAAACAGTTAACATAGACAGCTTGCACCAATTCTGCTTGTTTAATCTGACAATTCCTTCGGAATATATGTAGGCCTGGATTAGGCAAGAAATATGATGTGACGGGCTATGCTATAATCCAGTATTATTTCTGTATATACATAAAACAAAAGCAAGACACCCGTAAGACAATTATAGTGAGCAATAAAATAGCGCAGGCAAACGGAAGCAAGCACAGTTGGAAACTATACGTTATCATTTCACTGATCCTTTAATGCGTATTGTACTACCACATTCGTAACAGTGTGAATCTGTTACTGCTTTATTAAAAAGCTGGTGTTACTTGAACCATCGTTTCTGGAATTTCGGATAAAACTTAAAAGACAGAAAAATCAGGCAAGAGTTTGTTCAATCTAGAGGCTTCTGAAGACAGCCAAGGTTCTGGTCAATCTGACCATAGCAGCGGCAACAAGCAGATGCAGAAGAAGATCAAACATAAATTTTGTCTCAGCTTAAGCCAATTTGCCTACATGCTTCTCATCAGGTTCTCATAATACAGATTTCAGACCTCTTGTTCAGATTCAGCTAGATAGTGCCTACAGGACATCCTAAGCAGAGAGTGCCAGAATGTTATAAGAACTGTGCAGTCTTTATTCTCAGGTTTGAATAGTAGAATAATCATGACAAGGAGTACTAGTTTAACAAGCTCACTTAATGAAACTAAATTTTCGATGGCTTGATCATTTGTCATCACAGCAGGGATACAACCAGATGCACAATCATTTTCAAACACCAAAGAGGGCATGCAAATGCATAATTCAACATCTTCAGTTTTACATTTTACCTTGACTGTTGCAAATCTGATTTGGATTTTAGGAGCGTACCTTGTTTTTGTGGGGAAGAGAAGTGAAGAAGGGAGGATAATTATAAGCTTACTCCACAGTGGGGATGCCCCTCCCTTGCCAGGATTATGTAGTTCCTTATGTCACCACACCATATGTAATCTCGGGCAGAAAGCTTAGGAGAAATGTGAATCAATGTTGTAGGCTGGTCTCAGCCATTCATTAGTATAATAGCGCACAACATAGCATAGCATTCGGACTTAATAACGCAAATAATAAATAACTGACAGTTTAACCACCAGTCCAAAAAACAGACGTGCAGCAGTAGGTGTTCGTTGTCGTTCATAGCGATGGGTTCAATCGTGATCATTACTGATAAATGCATGCTTTCATAGTCAAGAAGTGTTATATAACTGAAGCTAAAAGATCCAAATTGTTAAAGTGAAAGCTCAATATAATGATAACAGCAAAGAGAAGTAGCAGTAAAATGAGTCTTAAAGATTTTAAATCCAACAACAAAAAGTTAGAGATTACAAAACGTCAACATATTTTACTATAAACTGCTTCATACCTGTAATAGCAGAAGGTGTATGTCTCTTTTGTTTAAGTACTAATAGAGCTTATGGGTAAAAAGAATTCTGAATGGTCGTACAAAAACAGCAAGAAATTGATCACTTTAACGGGCCTAAGAAGGCACAAAGGTTGTCAACCCTTTTGTTGTTTGAAACTATCAAAGAGTTGAGACAGTTGGGAATTTGTTTTATTCGACAGCAGCAATGTTGAAATCAGTTTTAAAGACGTTGTAAGACTATGTCATCATCAACCAAGCTGAAAACTGTAACAAACTTGCAAGAACTGGTACTAAGCTGAATTCGGATTTGAAGGCTAATTCTAGAGGTAATGTAAGCGGTAAGTAAGGAGCATAATACTTTGTCTGCGAGTATAATAGGGTGTATCTAGATAGCTAAAAAGAAAGTGCATAAATGTGATGCTTAATCCAAAGCGAAATCATGTGCAGCAAGTGTGCAAAGGCATTTGTGATTTCACACGTGTCATTTCAGATAAACAACAAAAGCAGAGCGTATTCGCAACATTATGTTCTAATTGATTCATAAAACAGAAAACTGGAGCATGAAACCTCCACCCTTATTCTGCTCTTACGAAAGTCTCTTTTCAAAGCATGATGCAAGAGACACTACGCAACAGTAGAAACATACAAAAACATGATGCCAAAGATATAGGCACTGCAGAGGCGACAAACAGCAGCATAATTATGTAAAAACCTTGGTCATTTAGCATTATTTGAAGAAGCAAGATAACATAAAATCAAATCTTAGCATATATCTGAATAGTATAGGTTTAGAAGCAAATATAGTGCGGAGCCCTTCTATACCTCTTGCTTAATAGCAATTTATAGTCTGAGCTTAAAGGCAATAATTTAAAAGGTTGAATCATGCTAGACGGGAAAATTCTGAAATGATAAGAACTCCTGATTCACTCATCATTCTGAGTTTTAGGAAGAATACTTAAACGGGGAGCAGTGCTTTGACATGCTCGCACTACTGTCATTGTGTTGTCTCAGTATTATAGCAGTAGTAGCACAGTTTTGAAAAGCAGAAAGGGCAGTTGCAGATATTCTAACAGAAGATCAGACGAGAGCTGCTTATGTATCCTTATCAGTAACAACACCATATGATACCTAGTCTATCATAAACTATGCAGCAGATTTAAATAGTTTAAGATCAAAAGGCATAGATGCGACTCATTATGCTAGGTAGTCCATATGTGAACATTTTCAGAAAGTTCCAGGAGGTTTCCAGGAGGTTTCCAAGCAATTACACGTACAGTCTACAGTCACTTAAAGCAGTAATATAATGCAGAGGAAAGACTCATTTAGTTATATAGGTTCGAATTAGTCAATAACAAAGCTGAACCAGAAAATTTATTGAAAAATGCACAAGAATACAAGTCACAAGAAGGCATTTGATCCTGAAACAGAAACTTAACTGAAGCAGTAGGCATGACCAGAAATCGTGTGGTGGAAACTAAGATAATAGCAACCATGAATTGGGTAAATGCAGAGAAATGTTTTCCTTATAATGGGTATTTGGTAACAGATGTTTTACTGGCGTAACAAAACCGAAGCAATTTAGACAATCAGTGCGAATGATAGCAAGATAAATGATTTAGATGGAAGCATAGTTGTTTTGTTTTGAACATCAGGGTAGTTTGGAAGGCCGAAACACAAATGGATTGTGTTACTGTCTGTCAACTCAATACTTTTTAAGGAAACATGCTAATCTATACTACCTCCGTCCCGTCATAAGTGTCCTGTTTACTTTTTGACACGTTTTTTCCACTTCAATATAAAAACATAAGATAAAATAATTTTAATAAAATAATTTCTACACATATAGTTTTTCACATAAGGATTTCATTGCAAAATTGATTTGTAAAATTAGTCATCTTACTTGTAAATATTGAAGTCAAACAACATGCCAAATAGTAAACTGGACTCAAGGTGGGACGAGGGAGTAGTTTTAAGGTAAAAATCTGCCAAATATCTTAATGAGGTAGCAACAGCAACGCTTGGATATAGAGAAGCAACACGCCAGCACAATCGCATAAAAACCGGATTCCTTCAGCTTAAAAGACACCTTCGAACAGGCTGAGCTTTGTCGAAATAATATAAGAAAAAACATCTGAACCTTAGGAACTTCTGAAACAGCAGGAAACTAACGACAAGAAGATATTTATAATTTTATCATCTCAGTTCTAGATTAAAACAAGATTATTTGCACATACTCTCTATTGAATTTCTGCAGTTTTTTCAGTTCTGAATAAGCACTCAAAGATGCAGAGTGCATAACATATATAGAAGTAACAGCAAATATATTTACCAGGAATGGTATCACAGTAGATCTTTTATTTATAGCCCTAGCTTATTATCAAGCTTTGATGACACCATTAAGGTTCAGAGAAATTACCTTGAATCTGCAGCTGTTGTAAGCTTGCTTCAGTTTTGAATTCATACCTTTAGGATGAGCGTAGATGTTTTCCCAGTGGGGTGATAATTTTGGCGACTTGCATCTACAGAGAAGTGTGGTCTGTGTTGTTGAATATTCTTCAAGGGTTTGAGTCAATTTGATGAATCGAACAGGATGCTGCCTTCGTCGTTGATGCTTTGCTCGCTCCAGACCTCGATCGTAGTAGGAACCAGGGTGGAGCTGTGTGCCTTCTCAAGTCATCGCCTGTGACCGGTCGCTTTGAAAGTCATCGCCCGGTCAAGGTAAATTTGCTCCCGGTCGAGAGGAGAGGTCGCGCCCGGTCGCGGTGAATTTGCTCCTGTTCTGAAGGATGCCCGGCAATGCAGCCTGGTCAAGAGTGTCGCCGCCCGGTCGTTCAGAGCCATGCTTGCTTCTTCCGGTCGCTTGATGTGAAGGCGCGGTCTAGCCTTGGTTTCAACGTGAGGAACGCCCAAACAGCAAACAGCTCAGTCTTGGATTCGACGTGAGAAACGCCCGGTCGATTGACACCACGCCTGGTCAAAAGAGGAACTCCTGGTCAAGGCTGCACCCGGCTAGGAGAAGATACGCCCGGTTGAGGCTGCGCCTGGCGAGGGTGGAACTCCCGGTCGATGTCATGCGTCTGGAATGACGGGACGATTTGGACTCTTATTTTTTTGTAAATTGAAGCGCCACTTCGGTAGAAACCGTGTAATCAAGAGAACGCCTGGGAATTCCATTCTGGTTGCGCCCGGTCGCAATATTGAGTCCTATGCAGCACCATCCCGCACCCGGTCTTTCGAGAAGCATCCTCCAAACCGCTTGGGCACAAGGCAGTCGTCGCTGATTGAACTCGACTTCCACCATCCTCCTTGGCATTAGACTATTATTCCTTCAAGGCTTTCTCGACCAACCTAGCTTTGTTACTTCGCTTAGGTAGCTACTTTCTGCAAAACCAAATTAAACTAGACAAAATAGGAGAAGCGAATGTTAGTAGACGAATTTGGATCTGCCCCGTAGATTTGGCTAATTGAACAATGAATCTATTTAGGGTGCTCCCTTTGGTTGTTTCTACGGTCTTTGCAGAATCGGAGATACTTCACCGATTGTAACTGCTCCCCTTTTCCAAGCAGTTGAGCGCTCGACGTAAGGTTCGATAGTTCTCCGCCTTCGCAAACGAAGAAAAACTCGCACTCCTTTTTTTGATGAAGTTTTAGATCCGGGTCTGAGATTGCTTTCCACCGCTTTCCCTGACTTCGATTCAATATTTCTTAAATGCTTCGTCGACCAATCCATATCTTGTTGCTGCGATACGCCTGAGGAAGGATGACTTTCTTCGCCAATCCGTAATTTGTTCTTGACGAATCGAACGACCTAACTGCTCCCGGATTTTGATGTTGTTTAATCTCTTTCTGTCGTTCGCTGTTGCAATGAGCCGTAAACGATGTAAAGATGAAAAGCAGGTGAATCAATCTTGAGTTGATCTTTCTCGTAGATATTGTTCTTAATCTTATATGATCGAATCGGCTTTCCCGTGGCATTTCCTCTAGATCGTGGATGAATCGTGGTTACTGTTTTCCAGTCGTTTGTTTCCCACAGACGGCGCCAAATGAAAACGTATAATTAGTCTCTCACCTCTCACGAACGAATAGAACACCGAGGATTATAGTGGTTCAGCCAATAATCCGGCCTACATCCACTTCTAGACAATTTCTTTTACTTCTTTAGGGTTACAATACTAGAGAGCTTTTCTAGAGTTTTCTCTCTCTTCTAATGTCGTGCCCCCCTCAAATGAGCTCCTCTATCTCTATTTATAGACTTTTTCTAGGGTTCCTAGGCTTGCCAACCTGTCATATCTTTCCAGGCTGTCACTATAAATATCTTATCCTGATTTCTATATCTTCTGTTCCTTAGCTATCCGACCGGGCACAGGCGCCCGGTCACCATCTACTTCTTTTTCTTAGTTACTTGACTGGTCAGAGACGGCCGGTCACTATCTTGGCTTACTTTGCAGTTTCGGCGACCGGTCACAGGCGACCGGTCGTTCCCTTACCCTTGCTCCATACTTTGCGACCAGTCGGGGCCGACCGGTCGCTTCACGCTCTTTCTTTGTTCCCTCTTCTTGGTGTGGACTTTCGATGCTACCTCAGCCTCTTCACACCTTTTGGTACTTGACCATGTTTTCCCCTCTTCAGCGCCCGGTCACTGAATACCCGGTCACAGAGCGTGAGGTGCGGGATACAGCGCCCGTTTATGAGATCTAGCTTCCAAAGCAAGGGTCGGGCAGGGCCCGGATCTGGTGCCTGGCGCCCAAACTGGAGCCTGAACAGGGTCTCGAAGAAGCCTGGGGTCTGAGTCGGGGCCTGGGGTCTGGGCCACCTTGGTTCCTCTGTCTCGTCATATTTTGCCCTCTTCAGCTGTTTTCTCAATATCTCGCTCTTTGATAGCAATCTGATGATACCCAGAATGGAGGTCGATCTTGGAGAAGACTGAGGCTCCTTTCAGCTGGTCGAATAGGTCATCGATGCGTGGCAATGGGTATTTATTTTTGACTGTAACCGCATTCAGCTCGCGGTAGTCAATACAAAGTCGGAGGCTACCGTCCTTCTTCTTCACAAAGAGGACCGGTGCTCCCCAGGGTGATACGCTCGGGCGTATAAACCCTTTATCAAGTAGGTCTCGCAACTGCTCCTTGAGCTCTATCATTTCAGCAGGTGCCATGCGGTACGGTGCCCTAGCAATGGGACCAGTACCTGGCAAGAGGTCAATCTCAAACTCTACCGCTCTCTGAGGTGGCATGCCGGGTAGCTCCTTAGGGAATACATCGGGAAATTCGGATACAATTGGTACATCATCACTGAACTCTGGATCTCTCTCCAGGTCTTGTACATAACACAAATATACTTCGTGGCCCTTTCTGAGCTCCCGGTACATAGCCATAGCAGAAATTACTGTGGTCGAAGGCTCTCTCGGTCTCTGGCGGTAAGATACAGTAACCCCAGAAGGACTCTTGAGCAGCAATCGGTGCTCGGCGCAGAGGATTCTACCCTTGTGCCGCTCCAACCAATTCATTCCGACTATTACATCGAATCCCAACCCATTAAATTCGATGAAGGAGATGGGAAACGATTCACCTTTGATCTCGATGGTGGCTGCTTTGTAGTATTTGGTGCACTTTACCCGCTCCTTCGATGAGAGAGTAACCAAGAAGTTCGGTAGCTCATCCGCATCTAGCTTCAACCTCTTCACAAAAGATGGTGATACGAAAGTGTGAGAGGCGCCGGAGTTGAATAACATATTGGCATCAATGCCGTTCACTGGAAAGGTTCCCGTTAGAATGGTGCCGCTCTTGCCGGCTTATGCTTCAGTGAGGATACTCAGGATACCTTCGGTACCGAGTCCACAACCTATTGAATTCACAAGTGGTTAAGTAATGATGGTGGACACAAGTGGAATTTAAATCAACACTGCTCTTTATTGATAAACCAACCATCATACATACCGTGTCTCTAATACACGTTACCAATACATTACATAATACCATGAATTTAATACTTCCTAAAGGTAAGGTTCAGGCGTCCTGGTTTCATGTGTGTGGCATTGATTATTGCCGGTGGTGCCGTATTCAACTTGATCTTGTTGATCCCGTGATACAGCATCCTAGAGTTTCCACCCATGATTAGGACATCTCCTGATCTCAATACCAATTTCTCTGCGAGGTCCACACGCTTCTGCTCGCTATACATAAATACGGCATCATCACCAATGGACCAAGACACTACAGACACTCCTTGTTCAAGAGATTCCGCTGTCTCGTCCTTGTATTGGTGTAACCCAAGTCGTCCTTCTTTCTCATAGAAGTTGACGATACAGAGGTCCGCTTCAAGTGCGGGGATCAGATCATGTTCGCATTGTTGTGCAAGTTCTACTGCTTGTGTGACAAGTGTCTGAAGTTCTGGAGGTATTGTCGGTGGCGTTGCTCCATCATGTGTTCGTGTCTCTTGGTATGTCTTGGTATAAGGATTCCAATCCTTTCCCAAGCACATCATTTTCAGCTTCATCTTCGCTCCACCGGGGAATTCGGGTGTATAAAATCCACCTAGACCCGTTCCTAGTTCGTTGCATCGTAGGATGATTGAACTTTGGGCTTCAGGTGTCAGGTATCCCCTTAATAGAATCATACCTGGTCGGATGACCTGACACTGTTCGTTGGTGTAGTAGTGATTGGTGATGTCGGTCTCTTCTTGATTTGGGTTTACCGGTATCGGATAGCAGATACTAAAGCTTCCTATGGTTATAAATTTCATCTACGGTGAGTACTAGTTTCAACTACTTCATTTCATGCTCATTACATATCCCAATTCATTCAATCATGCATTCATTCAAACAGTTACTCTACTACTTAGTCATGCTTCTTCAAGGATTAAAGGTTCGGATAATTACCTGGGCCGGACTTAGAACCGGACCCGTCACGGTCAATCACATGCAGGACAGGCTGCCTCTAAGGTGCACCCCTCTGAGGTCCCCGGGATCCCTGTCCCTGTGGTGCCTGCTGGGTCGGTGCATCGCCAGATGCAACCTCCTTGCCTTCCCTCTACTTGTAGTTTTGGAAGTTCCCTTTTGGCTTGGCATTCTCTGGGCATCTATTGGCTGGGTGTCCCGGTTTCTGGCAGTTGTAGCATTTGATTTCTCTCCCATAGCAGTCCTTGCCGAGATGGTCTTGGTTGCACTTCCTGCACACATAGGTGCGGCCGTTGGAGAAGGTTTTGGTGAAACCGGAGCTAGAACCTGAGGTTTAGAGGGTTAGCACATGTGTGCGTGGATATACTAGATATGGTACTTGTACGAATATGATTTAGAAATAGAAGTTTACCCTTAGGTGGGTGTGATCTCAGTGGCTTGGCAGCCACCGGTGCAGATGAACCAAGCTGAAGCAACTCAACTGGTTTGCCCTGCTCAGCATGGGCACTGCTCTCACTTGGGAATTTCTTTTGGGATTGCTGAAAGAAATTTCCCTTCTTCTTTTTCCAGCTTTTACCCTGGTTCTGCTCCTCGCCATTGGTGTTCTTGTTGTTGGCTTTGCGCTTCAGCGCGGTTTCTTCATCCCTTAGTTGGCAAGTGATTTCAACGCGAGATGTCGCGTGATAATACTCCTGAAGTTTCAGGTATTAGCCGGGATTCTCATTTAAGAAAGGTTAAAAAGAGACTTAAGGAATTCAAGGAAATTAAATGGTACTAAGGGTTAACCGATTTTTACCTGAAGGGAGGTAAATTGTGTGTAGCCCATACCGTACCGAAGGCGATGGCTCAGACCGCCATAGAAGCGATCGACCAACACCTGGCCGGTGTATCCTAGATCGGGTAGAAGACGGAGGATGGAGGTGAAGGTTCGGTAATACTCGTTGACAAACATCTTCTCTGTCATCTTCAAGGCATCCAGCTCTAGCCTTTTCTTGGTTTTCACATGCTCCAGGTAGTATTTGGAACGGAGGAGTGAGGCAAAAGACTCACAATCGAAGGTGGGGTCGTTGACATGCTCATGCTTGACCAGCTTCCACCAATCCATGGCTGCATCTTTCAGATAGTAGGCAGCAACTCTAACTCGAACTCCAGCAGGAGCTTCGAGGGTTTCAAACGTCGTCTCCATCTCGGAGATATAGGCTTCGAGCTTAGCCGGATCACTCTCGCCCCTGAAGCAAGGAGGGCGGAGTTCCGCTACAGCTTTTACCCAGTTCGCTTCTCTGGGTGGAGGGGGAGGGATTGGCCCCGCTTGGTTCTGTTGGTTTTGTTGGTTTTGTTGCATAACATTGATTACTTGCGGTAGCATCTATGCTACCGTGGCGGCGACGATCTCTGCTATCGTCTGCACGCCAGGTCCATCAGATGTCTCTCCCCTAGGTCGGCCTCGACCTCGTCCTGACATCTAAACATTTAGCATTTACATTAGACTTCATAACATGTGACCTATGGGTCTTGAAATTTAAGCAAAGTATCGTTCCTAAGAACGTCAAGGGTATCCGTTGTTAACAACGGTAGTTCCTAGTTAGGTTTCTAAGTATCCGTCTTAAGACGGTTGAAATCCTAACTCGGTAATCCCTATGCTCGGTAACTATTGACATCAGAGCGTAACTACACTCTGATACCACTTTTTGTAACACCCCTACCGTTAATTCTATGCTTACCGTCCAAATCATCCCTTAGTTCGATCAGTTGCAGTGGAAGACTACTACTTACTACGGCGGGTGGTACAACGCCGCTAACCGCCCATACGGCTAGCTAGGCTTACCTTACTTACAGTCACGGTCTGATGATCACAGTATACCGAGCTACTACATATCTTACCGAATACCAAATACCGAATACTTACATTAATGGATTACCGAGTGCCAAAGTATATTCAATTACATCATTCCCAAGTTTACCAAAAATTAATGAGTTTCTACAAGCTACTCATCTATACCCAATTCCAATACTTTCACTATCAAAAGGGTGTACCCCATGGTACACCGGCTAACAAAAATCTACAGTCGTGTACTACTTAGTACACCATTCACAATTTATTGTTTACAGACAAGAAGAAACAAAGCTACATCTCTTCACAGTCTTCATCCTTCTCTCGTACCTGCGTGTAGTAAAAACATCGCCCCAAGGGGCTCAGCAAAAGCTGCACATGAACTCCGCATATACCGCATGCTAGCTAGGGCACGCCGACTAATTAAGGTCAAATAGACATGCGGTTCATTTTTAACATGCATACATGCTTTGCATACAACATACATGCATATACAATACATTACACAGATCAAGGCAACATTACAATAACATACCCTTCACTTACCTTCACGGTGTTAGCCAAATTACGTATCCGGGTTAATCGGTATGGTTATTACTCTTTTACTCATTACATCTTACTTACTCTTACTTTACTTACTTACTTTCATTTACTTACTTACTCGTTCTTATTTACTTACTCATACTCAAGTTAAGTCGGTATGACCTCCGGCCCGGGGACTACACCGTCCCACCACCGGGATTTACTTGACTCACCAATCCGGGATGCTACCCACTTAAGGGATTTAGGCCGCGGACCAGTTTAAGAGTCAGGAATCGGATCCAACCTCTTGTGTCTCCTCATCCTCACGCGTGGCCGAAACTATATCGGACTTCTACTCATTCCAATTTAATTACCAATTTAAGTTAGATTGGTTAGCTTGTTAGGAATTAGTTAGAAGTCCAAACTCAAACACATTCGGTCACAATACCATATATCATACATACACACATTCATTATCATCCATACATTTCATGAATTATACAAACTAAGATTTAAGGAAAATATTCCCAACATACAACACTACATACTCACAAGTAAGCATAATAACTCCAATTCGTGCATTTATCTTATTTGGTGATCAATTAGCACACACAACAAATCAGAGTAACCAAGATAGCATACGGGGCATGAGGAATTCATACCGTTCACCGTTGTACTTGTATCCGACGTTCCTCCGGTGTTCACAATCTAAGTCCTAACATATACATACAATTGGGTAGTTAATTACCCTTACTTAACCTTACTAACTACTTTACTAACATATCTTGGTTTACACTTACTAATTCAATATTGTTCAAATACTTATACTTAGATTATCTACTTACAATTATTTTCTAAGCTTGTTTATGGCCTTAATGACCCTTAAACATCATTAATTATGTCTTAATCATCTTATAATATCGTTACCCATCATTACCCATCCTTACCTAAGCATTAAAATACATTCTGGAGAGATTTTGTGTTGGTCCGGGTTACTGTCCGGGTCTACAAACCCGGACCAACACGCTGGGGCAGTCCTCGGGTAAGAAAAATGCATGGTCTGGGTTTACATCCTTATATACAAACCCGGACCACCTGTTTGGAAATGTTACGGGTGAGTTTTTGGCATCGTCTGGGTTTGTGTGCTACTTTGCAAACCTGGACCACTTGTCTTGGTATGTTACGGGTATGTTTTTGGGGTGGTCCGGGTCAGTGTCTTGGTTTGTAAACCCGGACCATCCCTTTGTAAAACTTTCTGTCGTGTTTTCATGCTAGTCCGGGTTTGTGTGCTGGTTTGCAAACCCGGACAAGTTACAGTATTGCAATATATATAAGTTTTTGAGTTTGTTTCAATTCCAAACTTCTACCAATCTCTTCCCTAATATTTCTACATATAATCTAGCATATTTTAACTTTGTTTAAGCATTTTAAACTAGCCTAAACCAACACTATAAAAATCTGTTACATTAACCCATTACTGTAAGTTTTCCTCCTCTGTTAATATTTTTCCTTCTTCAACTAATGCTACAGACTCTTTCATTCTTCTCCCCACTAACTAAATGACTCACAATCTATCCTAACTTAATCTAACAACTCACGTTTTACCATTTACACTCCACTCAACTACATTTCCTTTCCTGTTACACAACAAAGTGAAAAATCCCATTCTCTGTTTCTCTGCAATTCTCTTCTATTTCTTTCTTTTCTCACATCAACCAAGTCTCTAATTTCTAACCAAATTTTGACAGAGGTTCCCTACATTTCTAAGTGTTCTCACCACATAATTTTGCACACTCAATATATTCACAGCCTGCTCAACATATACATTATTCTCACACAACATTCTAACACCTACTGCACACTCAACATTTACACTTAGCATATTATTTTCTTGTTGTCAAAAGCTTCAAACTACAATTACCATTCACATTAATATACCCATTCTTTTCCTACGGTTACAGTGGTTTAGTTCAGTGCTAAAACAATATACCTACACATACACCAACACTAAAATTATACAGAGGCTTCTCATTACCTTTGGTTTTCTTGATTCTTTTCCTCTCTGTCCTTCTTCTCCTTTCTTGCTCCTCTTTCCTTCTTTGTTTCCTTGATTTATTTAAACCAAGCTACACCATGTAACAAGGCACACACTTACACACCAAACTAATAAATTTTCTACGTAGGTTTTAAACCCTAACTTATGAGAACTTATTTAAACTCTTGGGAACTCTTACCTTGAGCTTCTAATGTTGTTTTTGGGTAAACAGATGATAGTGCTTCAGCTCTCAAGAAGGAACACCAACCGGCTGCGTGAGGAAAAATAATGGTGTTCACGAGAGTTTGGTTTTTGCAAGGAAAAATGGAAAAGAGTGGAGCTTTGGTCTTTTTCTTACCTTAGAATATGGAGAAGAATGTAGAACTTGAAATGGTGCTCTTGAAGCTCTCAACCGATAATACCCTCAAATTTAAAGTCGGTGGTTTTAGATTTTGGGAAAATTACATCGCCCACCCATGACGTTTGGCGAAATTACACAGCCCACCCACGAGGTTTCAAAAATTACTTTGCCCACCCATGTGGTTTCCACAATTTTACATCCAGCAACTTTTCTAATATTTGATCAACTTAAAAGATGGTTAAATGATATCCAAATTTGATGAAACTTCACATGGACGATGCTAAGGTGTTATATTTTTGTTCTATGCCAAATCCAAAGTTTTTTAAGGTCATATATGACCTGTGGGACCCAATGAAACATGAGACACATTCATCGGGTCCCACGGATCATATATGAGCTTAAAAAACTTTGGATTTCATGTTTTACCAAAATATAACACTTTAATATCGTCCATGTAAAGTTTCATCAAATTTGGATATCATTTAACCATCTTTTAAGTTGATCAAATATTAGAAAAGTTGTTGGATGTAAAATTGTGGAAACCACATGGGTGGGCAAAGTAATTTTTGAAACCTCGTGGATGGGCTGTGTAATTTCGCCAAACGTCATGGGTGGGCGATGTAATTTTCCCTTAGATTTTTGAAGGGTGGGGAATGATCTCCTTGACGATACGAATTCAACGGTATGGTTTTTGTAGCATTTGGTGGTGGTTTGAGGTTTCAAAATGGAGAAGAAGGGGCTCTGTGTGAGGAGTTTCTCAAATCTCTATCGCTGGAACCAGAGAGGAAGAAGAAGAAGCAGTACGTGGGGGGTTGTGTGTGAGAGAGGAGAGAGAGTGCTAAAAGTGAGGTTTGTTTTTTTATTTGTTTTGTTTGTTAGCACATAAGGAGGGAATTAAGAGAGGGGTGTGAGAGAGGCTAATAATCGGCCCATACTGCACACACCCACCCACACTTACATTTTTATTTTCAAAGTGGACACACTAACTTATTTTAATTACACTCTCACCCCACAACTTCCCGTTTTTGACAGTTTTTACTATTTTCTCGTTTTATTAATTTTTTTATTGGTCGTAGACCTTCACTAATATTTATTAATGACTATTTAGTTGACCAAAATTATTACGAGTCTATTTGACCCGCTTAAAGTTGCGTTTTCCCGGTTACCTCGAAAAACGCGCTTTAATGTTCGTTAGTGTTTTTAATCCATTTTAAGGATCCGTTTTCTTTGGGATTTGTTCCCTAATAATTATTTAGGCTTAATTAAGCTTCTAAAATATTTATTAGCCTAATTAATCACTATTTTTAATTACGGGGTATTTCAAAACCAGATTATTTAATGGTTGTAATAAAAGTCATTCTGAACTAAAGATAAGATAATCGAGTTTAGTAGTGCAATTAAGTTATGATAAGATGCATCTACAATACTATGATTCCAATATACAGGATGTAGACCCTAATTAAGTTGAGGGGAAGATTTAATCATAATGGGTTATCTAGTGGATATTGATAAAAGTATATAATCATTACCTTGTGAAATGATAGTATAGTATTCTAAGATTTATTGAATAAAATAAAATGCACTTATGATATAAAGGTCTTAAATGTGAGAATTACGGTTAAGTATTAGTAAAGTGGATTGAGTGGAACAATTAACAAGTGTTAGTAACATACATTCCTTGGTCTTACAACCTTGAGCTATACAACTTTCTAAAAAAAAGGTTATACATAACATTTAAGCAAGGGATTACAAGATAATCGAGATTCAGAAATAAGAGTGAGGAATTTATTTAAGTTTAACTTAGGCTATAAGTTATTGACGATAGACTATCTTTAATGTTCCTTAGAGTGTTGTTGAATGTTTGCAGTGTACACCCCTAATCATCTTGAGTTCTGGAGCTGTAGTGCTACTCTTTGACTGTTTAAACTTCTGTTATGACGTTGTAGCCTTCGGCCTTCCTCTGTTTTGAGTTTCTGATTCGGATATGTATTTGAATCCGTTTACTTCCGCTGTATTTGAATACTTTGGTTTACAATGTTAAGTGAACTCTGTTTTGGGCCTTTATTGTTTTTGATCGTTTAAGCCTTGCGTCATTGGTAGTAATACGCGGCGTGGAATACCCTTACTCTTAGGCCGGTTTTAGGGGTGTTACATTTAGTGGTATCAGAGCCAGGTTTGGCTTTCTTTGGTGTCTGTGGGTGTGTTTGCTTGTGTGAGAGTCAGTTGTGACAGTGGTTGACAGTATGAGTTAGTTCTGACAAGTTTTGGATTTGTATATCTCAGAATGGCTCCTCGTAGGACACCAGTGACCCCTCAGGGAGATGCTGCGGATGTAGTGCAGCAGTTTGTGACGCAGTTGATGCAGACGATGGCTGCAGCTGCTGGGGGAGCTGGTGGAGGAGCTGGTGGTGCTGGCCCAGCAGGGCGAATGCCGTGGGAGGCCGAGTCCGAGCTCTCCAGGAGTTCATGAAGCTAAAGCCACCTTCTTTCGACGGCTGTGGCGACCCTCAGGAGGCGAGCCATTGGATTACAGAGGTCGAGGACCTGCTGAGAGTGATGGGGTCGGAGGATGACCAGAAGGTGGACTTCGCCACGTTCCTCTTTAAGGGGGAGGCGAAGGAGTGGTGGCGCATGGTGATGGGTAGGCATCCCCAGCCTTGGACCTGGGATCAGTTCTGCTTGGAGTTCAACAAGCAGTTCTATCCGGATGTGTACAAGGACCAGAAGATCAATGAGTATAACCGGCTGCGCCAGGGGAGAGAGATGACTGTAGAGGAGTATGTGAGGAAGTTTGTGACGCTGTCGAAGTATGCTCCAGAGCCGGATGAGCACAGGAAGGCTCGTAAGTTTGAGAGCGGATTGAGGCCAGACATCAGGTCGGCGGTGACACCTCTTCGTCACCGGACTTTCAGGGATGTAGCGGATGTCGCCCTGCTGGTAGAGGCCGACATCAAGGGCAGACAGGCTGGCAAGGACCATAAGGGGAAGAGGCGTGCTGAGGAGCCTCAGAAGAAGGAGGCTGCTCCTCCTCAGAAGAAGCAGACTTATGGAGACCGTCGGGGAGCTTCTTCATCTTCGTCAGCTGGGGCGAAGTGTGGGTCTTGTGGCCACTCCCATCCTGGTAGGGAGTGCTACAAGAAGACCGGTGCCTGCTTTAAGTGCGGGTCGTTGGAGCACCGGATTGCTCAGTGCCCTCAGGCGTCCAGTAGAGGCTCAGGGGATAGAGGTACCGGCTCAGACTCAGGGGCGAGGTCCGACCAGAAGAAGCCTCAGACTCAGGCCCGGGTTTATGCTATGGCTGGAGAGCGTGATCGAGCGGGTGATCGCGTCATCTCAGGTATTCTCCAGATCCATTCTCGAGATGTGTTTTGTCTGTTTGATTCTGGAGCTACGCACTCCTTTATCTGCTGTGATTTGTTGGGTGACCTTGGACTGACTGCTGTGCCTAGTGAGGTAGACTTGTGTGTGAGTAGTCCATTAGGTGGGGTTGCCCCTTGTGTGCTGGATTCTGTGTGTAAGGCTTGTCCCATAGTAGTTAGGGACAAGACTTTCTTTGCTGACCTCATCCCGATGCGGATGACCTGTTTTGATGTGATTTTGGGCATGGATTGGCTAGCAGAGCACCATGCCCATATAGACTGCGCAGCGAGGAAAGTGGTGTTGATCTGCCAGGCGGGAGCCGTTTTGTCTACGCTGGGAATGTAGTTCCATGTGCGCCTGTGATTGTGTCAGCGATGCAGGCAGCCAGTTTCTTGAGGAAGGGCTGCCAGGGCTTCTTATGTTATCTGCCAGAGGTGCGTGAGGGATCTAGCTTGGAGAGCATCCCGATTGTCAGAGAGTTTCCTGAGGTCTTCCAGGACGACGTGCCCGGACTTCCACCAGTGCGTGAAGTGGAGTTCACGATCGATTTAGCGCCAGAGACTCAGCCCATCTCTAGGGCCCCTTACCGTATGAGTCCGGCGGAGTTGAAGGAGCTGAAGGTCCAGCTTCAGGAGCTGTTAGATAAGGGCTTCATCCGCCCTAGTGTTTCGCCTTGGGGAGCGCCAGTGCTGTTTGTGAAGAAGAAGGATGGGACCTTCCGTTTGTGCATCGATTATAGAGAGCTGAACAAGGTGACCATCAAGAATCGCTATCCCCTTCCGCGCATAGACGATTTGTTTGACCAGTTGGCGGGCGCCACAGTGTTTTCGAAGATAGATCTTCGTTCGGGCTACCATCAGTTGAGGATTAAGGCCGAGGATGTGCCTAAGTCCGCTTTTAGGACTCGTTATGGTCATTACGAGTTCCTAGTCATGCCGTTTGGTCTGACTAATGCTCCCTCAGTCTTCATGGATATGATGAACCGGGTTTTCAAACCCTATCTGGATCAGTTGTAGTGGTCTTCATAGATGATATCTTGGTGTACTCCAAGAGCGCAGAGGAGCATGAGGAGCATCTAAGGATTGTTTTGCAGACTTAAGGATCGTGAGCTGTATGCGAAGTTGAAGAAGTGTGACTTCTGGCTTGACGCGTAGTATTCTTGGGACATGTGGTCTCGAAGGACGGTATCTCAGTGATCCTGAGAAGTTAGAGCTGTGATGGAGTGGGCGAGGCCCACGAATGTTGCTGAGATTCGCAGTTTCCTTGGGTTAGCTGGGTACTACAGGAAGTTCGTGAGGGGTTTCTAAGATTGTATCCCCGCTGACCCGTCTGTTGAGGAAGGAGTCAAGTATGAGTGGAGCGAGGCTTGCGAGCAGAGCTTCCAGGAGATTAAGAAGAGGTTGACGACGGCACCGATTCTGACTTTGCCTTCTGGGACCGAGGGATTCGAGGTCTTCTGTGATGCGTCCCACAAGGGACTAGGATGTTTTGATGCAGCAGGGTAAGGTAGTGGCTTATGGCTCTCGGCAGCTTAAGCCCTATGAGAAGAACTACCCTACCCACGACCTGGAGTTGGCAGCTGTAGTGCGCGCTGAAATTTGGAGGCATTACCTATATGGGGCGTCGTGTAAGGTTTACACTGACCACAAGAGTCTCAAGTATTTGTTCACTCAGAAGGAGCTGAACTTGAGACAGAGGAGGTGGTTGGAGCTACTTCATGACTACGATTTAGAGATCCTCTACCACCCGGGTAGAGCGAATGTTGTAGCAGACGCATTGAGCCGGAGAGGTGCTCCGGGCGTAGCTTGTGCCTTGTCAGGAGTTCAGAGGTCCGCCTTAGAGCTTCAGCGTATGGGAGTTTGGGTAGTCAGACCAGCCAGTGCCAGTGTGATAGCAGCGCTTCAGGTGCAGTCTTCGTTGGTCGACAGGATCCGGGTTGGTCAGGAGTCAGACTCAGCTTTATGTCGGATTAGAGAGGGGCTGTCTTCAGAGCAGAGTTCAGATTTCAGTGTCTCCAGTGATGGTTGTCTGCGTTTCAGAGGCCGTGTATGTGTGCCAGACGATGCAGTGCTGCGCAGAGAGATCCTTCAGGAGGCCCATGGAGCGCCATATTCAGTTCACCCAGGAGGGGTGAAGATGTATCGGGATCTCCGAGAGTCTTTCTGGTGGTCTGGGATGAAGCGTGATATCTCTGAGTTTGTTTCGAAGTGCCAGACCTGTCAGCAGGTGAAGGCTGAGCACCAGAGGCCAGCGGGTTTGCTTCAGCCCCTTCCCATTCCTGAGTGGAAGTGGGAGAGTGTGGGGATGGATTTCGTCATGGGTTTGCCCAAGACTTCCTCGGGCTGTGATGCCGTTTGGGTGATAGTTGATCGTCTGACTAAGTCTGCTCATTTTCTGCCAGTGAAGAAGACCTTCAGTTTGGAGCGTCTAGCTCGTTTGTATTTGGATGAGATAGTGAGGTTGCATGGTGTGCCTACCACTATTGTATCTGATCGTGACCCACGTTTTGTTTCGAGATTTTGGCGCAGTTTGCATAAGGCCTTGGGTACGAGTTTGGCCTTCAGTTCAGCTTACCATCCACAGTCGGATGGCCAGACAGAGAGGACTAATCAGGTTTTGGAGGACATGCTTCGCGCATGTGTCTTGGACTTTGGAGGTAGCTGGGAGCAACATGTGACTCTGATACCACTAAATGTAACACCCCTAAAACCGGCCTAAGAGTTAAGGTAATTGTTTTTTATTAGTTTAATAAGGATGGAACCTTATTTAATTTAGCCTTCTAATTATTCATCACGTCAGTTCAATTCAGTCTAATCGTGAGGAGCGTTCTCTATCGTGGTGCTAAGCGCAGTTTCTCTCTCTTTTCCTTCTCCCTCGATCTTTCCCCTCTGTTGAAGATTCTGGTCCTACTGCTGCAATCAGATTGGTGATCTTCGTTGCGGTGTGGTTTCCTCTTCGTTTTCAGGTTGGTATTGCAGAACCGGTCTCCGTTGTATCATCCGTTCTTGTTCCAGTTTCTGATTGAGGGTTTTGATTGTGTTCGAATCAGTGGCCGTTGGTTGCGTGTAAGTTGGGATTCTTCTGCAGAGTATTCGTCTGGTCTCGATTCCAGGTTTGTGATGCAGAAAGTTATACAGTTTTGGAGTTTCCAAGTCTAGGTTTCCTTCGAATGTTTTCTGATTTCTGGGCTTGATTGTGAATTCAGTGGCTGTTGGTCTGCATCGGATTGTTGCTCTCTGTGGATTGTGCCTGCGTTTCAGATCGTTGTTCTTTTCTGCTAATTGAGGTAGTGGTTTACTCGATTCAGTTTGGAAGTTCAGCCATGGGTGTTGCAAGCATATCTGATTTTATATGTGTTTCTGCTAACTTTTGTTGTGATTTGAAATGGCTAACCCCCATGGTTTCCTGTTTAATGTCTGATTTGGTGTGTGTGCTTAATTGGCATTTTGAGGCATTGGTTTTGTGTGTTTTTTTCTGCTCTGTTCGTCTTCTGGAAATTGCATTTTTCGCACTGTCCGAACTTCCGTCCGAGCTTTGAAGTTCGGACAGTGCGTTTCTGCCCTTTCTGATTTGCAAGTTCGGGGTATGTCCGACATCTGTCCGAACATGGATGTTCGGACACACCCTCAGGTTTTCCTCTGATTTAAGTTCGACCTGTGTCCGAACTTCGACGTCCGGACACAAGGTCGGACATCCCGCGTATTCCTTTCCGTACTCTGTCCGAACATCAGTCCGAACTTGATGTTCGGACATTCTGAATCCTTCTCCCTGTTTTAGTTCGACTTGTGTCCGAACATTGACGTCCGACACAATTCGGACACCCCTCTGTTTTCAACATAACTTCTTCGTTTGAACTCCGATTTGAGTGCCGTCTGCGGCGTTGATTTCCTTATGATCTGTGCTACTGATTTATGAGTGTTTTGGCATATTTAAATGCATCTTTGCTTCTGTTTAAGCAACCTTTCTGTTTTGGGACATTACACATTGTTTCTGAGCCGTGAATGGCTGGGTCGAGCTATTCCGTGGTATACCATGTAGACGTCGTTTGAGTGTGGTCATTCCCTTTCTGTTCTGTGGGTTGACGAACCCTTTGGCTCTTTCAAGTCATTTCTGCGTTGCCGAGAGACCTGGTATGGTCTATGGGTCTTCGACCCTTCTGAGTGTGTGCATTGTGTCTTGTCCCCTTTCTGTTTAAGTGCTCTGACTGTTTCTGAATGGGAACCCCTTGTGTTCCACTCTGCTTCTGTTTCTGAAAGCTTCTGACTATTTGAGAATTGTGCATAAGATGTTTATCTTCTCTTCTTCTGATTTCAATTGTTTTGAGCGACCTTGCTGATGACGGTCGCTGCTTACTGGGCATAGTTTGTGCTCATTCCCCTACTTCTAACATTTTTGCAGATTGATCAGCGAGGATCATCTTGAGTTCTGGAGCTGTAGTGCTTAGCTCTTTTGACTGTTTCAAACTTCTGTTATGACGTTGTAGCCTTCGGCCTTCCTCTGTTTTGAGTTTCTGATTCGGATATGTATTTGGAATCCGTTTACTTCCGCTGTATTTGAATACTTTGGTTTACATGTTAAGTGAACTCTGTTTGGGCCTTTATGTTTTTGATCGTTGAGCCTTGCGTCATTGGTAGTAATACGCGGCGTGTAAACCCTTAACTCTTAGGCCGTTTTAGGGGTGTTACAGCATGAGTCTACTAGAACTGCTACGACGTTAATCAGGTATGATTTCTCGTACTCGATACTTTTGCTGACGGACTTTATGGAATGTTTTAGAAAACACCAACTGATCTTAATGGATTTCAAAAGGGAACTGCTTGTGTGACTAACTCAGCCTGTTGTGACTAACTGAGCCTTGAAAGTGAAACTTACATGGTTATTGGTTCCTCCTATCTAGTTGTTTCACTAGATATTAACTGCCTAGGGTTTACGCTTCTGCACTCTGTAGGACTGAGTGTTTTGGTATTGCTCTTGTGGAGTTAATGATCTAGTGGGTCAACTGGGAATATAGGAAAATATCTGGCAATTGGTAAATTCTTCCTTTGGACTATGGGTATTGTTTCATCCATGAGTCGAGTTTGATCAACCTTATTGGGAATGGATTCTTTCTATTAGATATTAATTGCTGAGGGTTTACGCCTCTGCACTCTGTAGGACTGAGTGTTTTGGTATTGCACTTGTGCAGTTAATAGTCTAGTGAATATGGGAAATGTCAATCTTGGTATTGAGTATGGATTATTGCTATTTAGTGGTGCACACACTTTTCACCGATGACCGAGAACGGGTCAGTGGCAGCGGAGGTCTGCTATACCTCGTCCATCTGGACAACTGACAGCGGAGGTCTATTTACCTCGTCCTTGTGACAACTGACAGCGGAGGTCTGTTTACCTCGTCCTTATGACAACTGACTGGCGGTGGGGGCCATCTCTCCCAATTGGTTTTATTCCACTCTTGAGTATGTTTGCCTATGGGAATCAACCTTCTGAAATGGTGGAGACATAAACTGTCTACCGCGGGTTATGGACATTCATATCATTCCTAGTCCTTTGTGACTACTTAAGTGTTTCTCTTCTTCACCAGAATTGGTTCTAACATCGACAATGGATGCTTACTAACTATATGGTGTGACTTCTTAAGTGGTTGACTTGGTTTTAAAGTTCTTTGTCTCTATCTTTGCCTGGTTCTCTTTTCTCTATAACTTGATTGTTTGAAGTGCATTTCTCTGTTTTACTTTTAAGAGTTTGTTTTCATGTTACTGTCTTATTTGAAGAACTATGTTTTAATTTATTGTTTTAGAGAATTGTTCCAGTTCCATTCCAGGGAACTGACTCACCCCTCCTGGGGTAGGCTGCTTGGTTTCATCTTGCAGGTATGAAATTGTTTATACAGGTGGCCACGAAGAGTATGAGTGATTGGGATGGGAATTAGGAATTGTGGAGAGTTATTCTATTTAACTTACAGTTATGTTTAAGTTGTTTTCTCGAGTTCAGACTATAACATTTGTAAGTAGTAATTGGTGAGGTTTTGTACCGGGTGTTTGGAACACGATGATTTGTAATCGCCATTAGAGATTTTTATTCCGTTGTATTTATTTTAAATAGGGGCGTTACACTCGGTCTCTAGTTCCTCGTTATGAATGTACTAATAACCAATAGCGATAAGATCTCATCCAGTTTGGTATTCAGCTAATAGGTAGGGGAATTACCATCTCTAGATTAACCAATACTATTCCTGTAGTCTATTGAATGTCATAATTCTCATCTATAGGCAAACAAACTAAATAACCTTAGGAATTGATCAGATCACAAGAGATTTATAAATTAAACAAGGAATAATACTATAATATTTATTGAATTAAATATAATCATATAAAAGATTGAATTCACGACTAGGGTTCCATAGCAAACTAAGGCTCAAGCTAACTACTCAGACATTGATAAAGAAGAAACAACAATAAAAGAAAGAACGCCATCAAGTGTGTTGTGGAATAGATGACAGAATCCAGCCCTACTGCTGTTGTTCTCCACTCTTCTCGACTACCTCTGTCCTCTCTCTTCTACGGCTAGGGTTATTCTCAAATGTCCAAGATCGATTGTCCCCCTTTGATGTGTGGCTAATGATGTTTAAGTACTCATTTCTAATGACCTAGCGCCTCTGTTAATACATCCCAACGTTTTATCTTTAATCCTTATCTTTTTCTTCTTAAACGTGGTGACTCATCCTTGTAATTTCCGTGTTGTCCAGACACCAACAGTTCTGGATGCCTCTCAGTGTGTCCATGCAACGTCTTTTTTTGTGTGAAACTCTCAGCATGTATTCGGACTATCATGTCCAGACAAAGCTGCATTCACTCTCAGGGGTTGGCTGGCCCTGCAAGTCCAGGCTCAAGGTCAAACACAACTTCAACAGGGTCCAAATCCTTTGCCTTAGCTCCGTTTCGCTCCCTATTTTCTGTGTAGCAACCCTTAAGAATGAATAATGCAATTCCAAAACACTTTTCTACATTCATCGCAGAAAATGCATCATTTCTCATCTAAAAACAAGTGTAGGGAAAATCACATTATAAGTGAGACATATTGGCCAAACTACTGCGAATTATGTGAACTAGACTCCCTAAAAATAGATATATTTTGCACTTATCAACCGCCTCACACTTAGCTTTTACTTGTCCTCAAGTAAACACTCAGGTCAAACTCAGATCCTGTAGTGGGGAATGTTTATCCTAAGAATTTTCCACAAGAAAATCTGGTTAAAACAACAGTCACAAGAATTCAAAAACTCATAATTGTAAGTTTTATAAAATAGTAGAACAAGAAAAACACTCAAGTTATTAGACACATTGGTTCTAGCTTAACCCGTACTTTTCCTTGAACAAAACTCTTCATTCATTTTTCACATTCCCATGGATGACAAGGGGCGGGAAGAAATGTTGTATTCCACAATACCTCTCACTGCAAGATACTCATGATCAAGAAAGACATTGCAAGTTGTTGGTCCCTTAGCACTCCAAGACATGTCCCCGAGCAGTTGTTAATGTGTCGCGTAGTTGTTGTGAAAGTACAACGAAAGGTAGACTTAGAAGGTAAAGGACTCGTTAGTTACTTTAAACTAGAAATCTCTATTGATTGAGAATTACACCCTAGCAATTCCATCAATCCTCATCACGCCAACTATTGGAGCATGAAAATGTTGCTGAGATAGTCAACCACATCAACAGAGTCAATCGCACGTCCAAAACAAGACAGAGTCAATCAACCATAAAAGATTGAGAGACTCTGTTGATTAGTTATGAAAATTAAGGAGCAATGACACTGACATATCAACATTTCCAACGATCAGACTTAAGCCAAAATTATCTCAACGTGGAAGTAATTTGAAGATTGGGCTTGTGCTGTCGAAACAGACGTTTTGATCAAGTTAGTTCCTAAAATTTAGGAACTAACTCTCTACAATAGTCATGTCTAGCTTTTGTATAAATAGGGATGTAACTTCCATTTGTTCTTTACACTTTCTGAGATATTTTTACTGAGAGAAACATTGTAGAGAGTTATGTCTGTATTAGAGAGAGAGAGAGAAAAGTACTAGTTTTAGTTAGCGCACATCGATAGACTCATTCTTGGTAGGTCCTAGTCTCATCACACTTGTCATTGAGCTAATTAGAAATTGTATTGGATAAGTGACTAAGAACCGCCAAGTAGATCTCTTCTACTTAGTGGCAGTGTAAGTTGTTCTGTTTGACCAAGAAATATATAACTTACATTGAAATACCCTTAACTAATTAAACATTGATTAAAAATCTAATCAAATAAATTAAGGCCTAAGCATGCCTTAAAAACCAATTTAAAAAACAATGGTCAACATAAAGCAAAAAATTGCAACCTTTGACCATAATATATGCCCAAATGAACTCCTTAGGATCCAAATTTAATTCCTAAGCACTATAAATCATAAATGAACATATAATACCATTATCAAAGAAAACCAAGCTCAAAAACACCTTATAACACAAAATGTGCTTTAAAACTCCTTAAAGCACATTTTTGTGAGATTGTCTTTAAAATGAGTTTTGTTTGGTTTTAGGGCCTTAATTACCCTAAATATACTAATTTACCACATTAGAATGTCTAATTCAAAGTTTTTTAAAAAAATCAGAATATGTGCAACAAATTGTGAGTAGTACTCAAATAGTGCAAAATTAACACTTAATTACCTAATCTAGTCAATGGTCAATACATACCCCTTTACCTTGACCAAATCTAGGCAGCAGCTTAGGAGGTTTCCCCTCCTTAAGCAAGCTCTAAAATATCTAGTTGTGACTCACCTAATACTATTTACTAATTAATATTACTTTACACCTTAAAAGATAATTTTGATTTCTCTTTCCT
>CM041778.1:359336222-359495176 GCA_023374045.1 Limonium bicolor | reverse complement strand
TTTTTTTTTTTTGCAGATAGTTTCACTTGCTCTTCTTACGGTCTCTAGCTCTAATCTTAAACCTAATCTTAATTCTAGTATTTGATTATAATGTCTCAATGACGCCTCAATCCCAAGTCGCATCTGTAACCATTTCATGTGTTTCTCTGGTTTCTAATAATGGCTCTGCTTTGTTTCCTTGTACAAGCCTTCACTGTGCTCATATGCAAATATCACTAGTTTCTGGTTGCCCATCATTGTGGCGGTTGGATGGTACAGAAGGAGATGACACAATCTGTAGTTCGTATTCTCTGTACTATTTACTCTGATGAAAACAACGTTTGTTTCTTCACATTTCTGTCAATCACCACATTTTCGTGAACAACATCTCGGCACAAACTGGCAATTTTCTTCTCTCTGACCATGCTCATGTAAGTATTCATATTGGTGTGTTATATGGTCTATGTGTTTTCTTCGTTGGCGTACGAGAATATCCCAGTGGAATATGAGCATTTCGCCAGTAGATCTGTTGGTTTTAGAATCCAATTTTGAAATAGAAAGAAACCAAAAACGAACGGTCAAAGTTCGCTTCATAACCATTGACTTTAGTTCCATAATGTTCAGTGTTTGGATTTGTTTCTAATTTAAAACTCTTAGTTGATTATACTTTCCTTTTTAGTGACTAATTTGTTCATCATCAAGGTTTGCAATGTAGAAAAAATGCAACAGTGATTCCTAAATTTGTTGGCAATTTCTATCATTTTGGCATGTGAATATTGTCTTCTCTCCCCATCTGTTTCTCCATTGTACATGTGTTAGTTGTATTTTATCGCAATTTGTTAATGTAGTAGTATTATCAATCCAAGCTTTTACTAAGTCATAGTTATTAGACCTTAGGACCAAGCCTTATGATAGAGGGTGAACCCAGAGATTTAGGTGAGCCATGGTCCCACCTAATAAATTGGGTGATCCCTAAACCCAAACCACATCTTATTATGTTAATAATAATAATAAAAAAAGTCCAAAAAAAAGAAAAGCAATCCTTTTCAAAATTCAAGTCCAAGATCAATTCAAAATTGGGAAGTCCATTTCAGCCCAAAAACAATCTTCAGTCCAAATAAAAAGGCCTAAGGCCCATTTCAGCCCAAAAACAATTTTCAGTCCTAATAAAAGGCCTAAGTCTCATTTCAGCCTAAATACAATCTTCAGTCCAAATAAAAAGGCCTAAGTCTCATTTCAGCCCAAAAACAATCTTCAGTCCAAATAAAAAGGCCTAAGGCCCATTTGAGCCCAAAAACAATCTTTAATCCAATTCAGGCCCAAATCTGAATAAGGCCCAACAAGCCCACAATCGGCCCAAAACCAACTCAGCCCACAACCAATCTCGGCCCAAGCCCTACTCGGCCCAATTGGGTCCACAAAGATCAACCTAAGTCCACAAAAATCAAATGTTGACCAGAATGTTGACCTTTGACCCAAACATTGACCAATCCGAACTTTGACCAATCTGAACTTTGACCAACCCAAGTTTGACCTTGACCCAACTTTGACTCAATCCCACTTTGACTCGGTCTAACTTTGACCCGCCTTGTTTTCCTACCCCAACCAAATTCGACTCAAGCCAAATCCAATTCCAAACCCAATTCAAATTCAATTCCAAGCCCAATTCAAATTCATTTCAAGCCTAATTCAAACCAATTCATGCAAACCATCGAACTCAATTTCCACTCATCCAATTCAAACTCAACTAGTAAATCCCCGTTTGAACTCAAAAAAATCCAAAAAAAATCTCCTTTCTCGAATCTCAAACAATCATTTTATTCAAACTTCATCAAGTTTTCAAAAGAAACCATTTTGTGGAATTTTAAAGGAAAAACTCTTCTCACATCACAGAAAACTCTTCTCAACAAGCAGAAAGTTCTTCTCACATATACAGAAAGTTTTCTCCCAAAACATTTCTCAAAATCAGTGTTTTTTCATCGAGAATTCCGAACAACTTCAAAGATTTTCTAACTCAGTTTTCAAACTCAAAAATAAACCGTTTTCGGGGAACATGAGATGTCTAACACCTTCAAAGAACATTTTCTTCCCAATTAGACATCACTTGTCTCTCTACCAATAAAAATCCGAGGCGGGGCACTGGGGTCGTAATCTCCCTTGTCGCAGTCTGGATCTCTTTAGGCGGGGCATTAGGGTGATAAACCTCCCCTAATTGCAGCCTAGTTTTTTACGAGGCGGGGTGTGCTAGGGAAGTAACAACCTTCCTAGTTGCAGTTGGGATTTTAGAATCGTCTAACTCCCTTCCACTCGATTTCAGTATTTTTGGCCTTTAATGTTTTAACCCGGGAGTTAGAGACGTTATTAGGGTTTGACCGAGAACATCTCATTCATGGTGTTTCTCTCTAAATCCTATTTTCGACATAAATTCATTGCCCCATCTTTCGAGCCTCGGCACTAATTACCATTAATTAAGTGTCGTGTTCGAGGGTACATAGGGTAATCCCTCAGGATTATCCGCCCTTTTGCAATAAAAAAATGGTTTTTCGATTTTAAAAACTTTAAGAAGGACGATTTTGACAATCATTCCTCCAAACAATGCAGTCCACCATCATCTCACTCTAAATTCGAAATATCCCAAAACCTCAACCCTTTTTGAACCTCAAACCTAAAAAACCCGGGATCTCTCCAAATACCAATTGCCTCATGCATACTCAAATCATTATCCAAACTCCAAATCATTCCAAATTCAAATCATCACCCGAATCCCGACTTCTTCTAAACTTCTAAAGTCTCATAGGCCCGAGCGCCACACAGACCCGAACATCTCAACCTCTTCATCATCTTAAGATTCAAACGTCTCACAGACCCGAGTGTGTCATAGACCTTGATATCCCATTACTCCCACCACTTGAACATCCCAAATGCCTCATAGACCCGAGCATCTCACAGACTAACCCCTCAAACCCGAAACTTCAAACATCTCAAAAACCCTCAAAACACCAAAATCTCCAAAACCCAAAATACGTGAACTACGTAAGGTCTGATCAACAAGGAGTTGAGTACGTAGGCAGCCCATCTAGGGTGCGACCCCATTCCAATCAAAAAATCCTTTTCCCACTCTAAGGTGTTCCTCATACCTCTTAAAACATTTAAATCCCCTCTGACTCCCACAAACTCTCGACTTCTTTAACTCTCAAAATCAGACTCCTAATCTTTCATTCTATACCCATTTGAATTCATCAATTCACCTTCTTGGCGCTAGCTTGGCAGAAAAGCTCGCCTCATCCACTCGTTTTCTCTCCTCCTGTCCTAATCCTATCCTTGGCTGTTAAATGAATCTCTCTAAAAAGGTTTTGAAAGAAGGTAATCCTGACAATTGAAGACCGAGATTTCCTCGAGCACCAATACAAAGTCGTGGTCGTTGCCACTTCTAAGGGGTGTAACCCAGTGCGAACCCAACATAGAATCTCTGGCTTGATCAGATAAGTCCTATCCATAGGCAATAAATCATCAGAGTCAATTAACGGTTCTTAGAACCCTTCTCCTCCCTTCCTAGTTCCTTAGGTCAAACTAGGTGGTGACTCTAGTCAATTCCGCCTTATAGAGGCATAAGTCCACGTGGGGCCCATTGAGAGCGGGTGTAGTGTTCACTTGTACTCTCCCTTATGCTTTCTGGGAAAGACAGACGATTTAGTAGGTATTGAGGGTTTGCCAGAATAACGGGTTTTCACCCTCCACAGAATGGCAATTTTTTAGGATCTAGACTTCTCAGCCAGATCATATTTAGATAGACCCCCCCTCATACCGAAAAATCACCCTCCACAGTTGGCACGTTCTCGACGGCCTAAGGTGGGCTCTATGGCTGGGTTTCTTTTCAACCCAAGTTGCCTCTATGGTCGGACTTCTTTTCAGCCCAAAGTGGCTATATGGTCGGGTTTCGTTTCAACCCAAGGTGTTACTTTTTTCCAGAGGGCCTACGAAAGCGCCATGGACCAGAGGGCCTATGTGAGCGCCATGGATTTTCGTCTTCGATGAGACGACCGGAGGGCCTATGAGAGCGCCATGGATTTACGCTTGATGGCATTTTTGGATTTTAATAATACCAAACGGGGTGATCAATCCCCTAGACTAGAATAGTGCCAGCACTTTCTTCAAAAAATTTATTAGTACTTTAAGATTTTGTAATCATAATGTGGTAGCCATGTACCTTTTTAGATGACATGTAGTGGCAAGGATATTTAAAACACCACACACACACACACACACACATATATATATATATAGAATCATGCGTTTTGGTAACACTAAGTGAAGCATGCAACAACTGATCAATATTGTAATAAAAATATTAAAGAACAGAATGTTCTTTAACACTGTAAACGGTATCTTCATGAATCTTACCATGGCTTTTGCAAGCTTAAATTTGGTTTTAGAAATTTACCTTGTTCCTTTAAACTCTTCGAAATCAAGTTCTTGGTTTCTAGTAGTATACTTTTGTAAAATTCTTCCAGTAATACTCCACCTAGTAACGAGAGGTTCGAATTCTTGTAGGTTTCTTTGGCTTGAAGGTCCTATCATGGACGCTTTGATGCTTTGAGAATAAAGAAAAGCGGAGCTATGATGCCTCTATTCGTTGCTCACATATCGTTGCATTTAGAAATAAAGAAAGCCTCTGAAGTTAAGGATGTTGCTTCTAATGTTGGGGCTGTTACTGCTAAAGCTTCAGAAACTGTTGTAGACGCTGCCTTGGAAGAGAGATCATCCATCCATATCGTAGTTCCTGCCTGGTTTTCTGATGATATGAATTTCATCGTTTAAACAAAATATGCCTCTCTTATTGCTGCATAACTAGTCAGGTTAGTTTCAACAATCAACTTATAACCAAGGTTCTAATCAAGCTTATATGACCACATAAGAAATAGGAGAAAGTTAGGAAATTCAACTGCTGTAATGGAAATGTGATATGACGAGACAAAAGAGCTAAGGCGGCCCAGATGCCGGGCCCCGCCCAGAGCCCAAGCCTCCTTCAAGATCGTGCTCAGGCTATAGTTTGGACGCCAAGCATCAAGTCTGGCCACCACGTCCTACGTCCCATGCTCTATGACCGAGCGTTTGTGACCGAGTGCTGAAGAGGGGAAGATTGTAATGGGTATAAAATATACCATGGTTAAAGGGCTACGATTACTACCGGAAGGAGGATCTACCAGAAGGGTCTACCGGAAGGGTATACCTAAAGGGTCTACTGGAGAGATTGCTACCGGTGGACTACTACTTGAAGGATTACTACCGGCAGGCTACTACCTGAAGGATCTCTACCGGTAAGGTTGTCACATAAGGAAGTAGTCCAGTGTGGAAGCGAATATCTGGCCCGAAAACAATGGCTCGATTTGGAAGTACTACACCGAAAGGAAAGCTCGGACCTGAAGCTACAACGTCAGGAGTCATTCACAAAGAGACTAAAATATTGTATTTATATAAAGGTATCACATGTATAGGGCTAAAAAGTAAATTTGGCCATAGAAAGTATATAATAGAAGATGGGGGCTCATTTGTTTGTAAGGAGAGGTTAGAAAAAGGGAGAACTCATTCCAAAAAACTCTCTAGTGTTGTAAACCAAATGATGAATAATAGTTCTGTCTAGAAGTGGACGTAAGCCGCAATATTGGCCGAACAACCATGGAGTCGAGTCGGAGGGACCATCTTCCATACCATTTCATTTGGCGCCATGTGTGGGAAATGAAACGCCGCTGGACAACAACCACGATTCAACCACAGTTGATGAATGCAACCAAAGCAAAGTGAAAGCGCAAGTTTACAACACAGCAGAAGGGTCAAAAATCTTCACAAAGAATGTCGAGATTTATGGCAGCGAAACCAAGATTCTCGTAGATATCAGATCCGATTTTGGAAGAAGCATAACTACCAGATCCATAACATAAAAGCTTTAGAAGATCTACATCGACAGAAAAGGAAATGAAAATTGACATCACCACCAATGTCGTTGAGTCGAAATTCTCAGTATTCAAAATCGTTCCTCTTCAGCGTACCATAGTAGAACATTCGACTTTCGACAAATTTTTTCTCTCCTAACAAAATGTCAAGATATGACGATGAAAGAAAATCGATTAATAAAGCGGTGGAAATAGGAAAGTCTCGCCAAAATTGAGGTAGTACAAAATCGGATGATTATCCCTCCAGGAAACGATTGGTGAAAGGAAATCCAACTACGACGATCGACGTATTCGATAGTAACCTCAACCCAAACACGCTGTTTGGAACAATTAAGGAGTCCTCAAACGAGATTAATCACGATCGGAGTCCAGGACAGTTTCAGATTGTCGATTCGAGGAAGTAACCAATGATGACCTCGAGAAAGGAGTGACAACCTTGAAGAAGTAAGAGTAGGTCAATAGAGAACAAAAAGTTGGTGAGCGACCGGTCGCCAATCGCCGAATTGTGTCCAACTGCCCATGCGACGGCTATTTCCTGTCCCGGATGAAATTTTAGTGCATCCACGGGCAACTTACTGTATTGACGTTGGTAATTTTTTGGACAAGCAATCTTATCTCTTCCAGAAACTGCTGAACACCTGATAGACTTCATCGCCGGAAAGCAACAGCGCTTAAAAGAGGGAACGATCTAATTTAAAAAAAAAAAAAAGTACGGAGGAGAATCGAGAGCCACCATCATAAAGCCCGGACACGATCGGTAGCTCCTAGGAAATCGAACGGCATCTTAACCCGGTAGCTCATCCCCGGGAGACACCGGTGGTACGATTCAGAAACAAGCTACCGGTAAAACCGACCGCAGTATGTTTTCTCTTGGAAGCAGTTGTCATCGCCCTAGAGATCCTCATTCCAACCCCCGGGAGAACCGCTTTCTACCTTCAGAAGTATCAAATCCACCTGTGGATGATCAGAAGATACCGATAATGCTAAGCTACTGGTAATGCGAAGCTACCGGTAATGTCAAGCCGCACCCTCAGTTTAGGCCCGAGCGGCCCTGTAGCGAGACCCAGCAGTGGCCCAAGTGGAGAACCCTCCCAAAAGACCGGTCCAATAGGAAAGGGAGCCACTAGCGCTTAAGAACCACTACCAAGCCCCACCCACTCCCAATGTGGGAGTGTTACATTGCCTTCCCTTTGAGTCCCAACGCCCTCGTTGGCCCACTCTGAGCGGCTTTCACTCTAGGCGGCTTCACTCTGCTTCTCAGGTAGCCCTTTCCTAGGTAGCCCTTTCCCAGGTCGCTCCTTTCCAGTCGCCCCTTCCGGCGAGCGTTGGTACTCTCAATGAAAGCACCAATGTAGCGAGACCCAGCAGTGGCCCAAGTGGAGAACCCTCCCAAAACCGGTCCAATAGGAAGGAGCCACTAGCGCTTAAGAACCACTACCAAGCCCCACCCACTCCCAATGTGGGAGTGTACATTGTCTTCCCCTTTGAGTCCCAACGCCCTCGTTGGCCCACTCTGGCTGCCCACTCTGAGCGGCTTTCACTCTAGGCGACTTCACTCTGCTTCTCAGGTAGCCCTTTCCTAGGTAGCCCTTTCCCAGTCGCTCCTTTCCAGGTCGCCCCTTCCGGCGAGCGTTGGTACTCTCAATGAAAGCACCAATGTAGCGAGACCCAGCAGTGGCCCAAGTGGAGAACCCTCCCAAAAGACCGGTCCAATAGGAAGGGGAGCCACTAGCGCTTAAGAACCACTACCAAGCCCCACCCACTCCCAATGTGGGAGTGTTACAGGCCCCTCGGGTTCAGACGTAGCAAAGAGTTACATTCATCGGGCTTTGAGGAATTTATTTCCTAAAAATTGTATACTCCACCCCACACTTCTCAAAGTTAAGACAGTTTGTACCAGTAATGTCATCCCACTGGTAATATCATCCTACCGGTAACATCGTCCCACCGGTAATATCGTTGTGCACAAAATATCTAGTTTCCATTATTACCCCGCTATCTGCTGATAAGTCATGCTTACAGTGCATATCATTGTCTGGTTCTTTTTTACTATAGTTCTTTTACAATTGGTACTCAAATCAGTAAATAGCTCCGGCGATTGATAAGACGTCGACCACCACCATGACTCAGTTTCGCTCTTTGATGAAGGGATATGACTTTCAAAAGAAGCACCTCTCTTGACGAGATGGATCCAAAGAAGTAACCTCACTCAATGCTCAAATCAGGTTTATAATGACCATAGTAAAAGAAGTTAAATTACAGATTCATAAACCTTTTCTGGATATGGTTTTTTGCTCTTTATCAATACTGGTAGATGCTCTTGAGCCAAATAATGTCTAAATTTTAGTTTCTACTTTCATATTGACTGTCATTATTTTCACATTCTTGAACTGTTATAAGAGTTACTTTAAACCTCATTTTGCACTGATTTTTGTCATATGAAGCAGTACATGTCCCTATTAAGCTTAACAGAGGGTGTGATGCAAATACGATCAAAGTCTAAAACCAAACGTTAAGCGGGTACATTATATATCATGTTGTTGCTTAGCGGTAATTTCGCTTGAGTTTTTACCCTGTTTTTGTCGATCCAGCTGCCACTCGCTTCACCGTTACTGAACGATAGTGCTGATGTGTTAATAAAACTATTTCATTAATATTCAACTAATCGGAGTCTGAGAAGCCAACCTGGAATCTGTTGAGAATTCCTTGCGAACAGCCTTGTTCAAATTCTTTTGAATTTTTGCTACAATGATCACCTATAGATCTAAGCTCGTACCTCGTACTGTTTTATTTTAGAATTTGACATGATATTAGATTTCAGCTCACACTTGCTGCTGTTATAGTGAAGCTTGCCAATGAGTCTCTCTAATCGTAGTCCTTGCTTCATTCGAACAAGAGTTATTGCCTCTATTTATATGCCACGATATCTTAGTTCAATTCCAAAGCAAGGTAGACAGTAATGTCTCAAATCAGGCCAGAGTGACGTGTTTGGTTAGTTGCTTGCATTCAAAGCTAGACTATTGAAAGGCTTCAGGAAGTTTACCTCCTAAGGTTTTGTATTCTCCCATCTCTCTCTTCTCACAGCCAAGGTACAGTCCCAAAAACTTAAACAAACCTGCAATGATCAGAGATACTAAATGGTGTGATTTGAAAACTGCCTTTCCGTATGATATCTAGAGCATGATTATGATTTTTTTTTTTTTTGATAATTTACTGCCATTAGCAGCTACAGGCATGGTACGCATCAAGATTTGATGCACCCGCCAGGGATATTACAATATACAAAGTTGACCAAAGTGAACAATACAAAAGCCTGTGCAAGTAGAGCATCAAGCTAAAAGAGAGAAGAGATTTTGGTTGCTAATGAAAATACGCAAAGGGATGGAGCTATGGCTATTGCGCAAGACGCATCCATATCCAATTAATCCTCTTGATTGATTGCTTCCACAGCCTCCTTCCAAAACAAGGCCAGAGTCTCAAAGACTTGTTTATTCCTCAAAACCCATAAAACCAGATTGAGTGAATCAGAGTAGAGTTCTAGGGTTTCCTGCTTTGTGCGACAAAACCTTCAACGTTTTTTCTCGGTTGATTCCTCTTATATTTTGGAATATAACCTTTTTCGAATTCTGTTGGATCCGTTGACTTCATCTAAGGGTATTTTCAATATTTTGGAGGGATAACTGAGGATTTGGGAGGAAATACCAAGCCTCCTGCCGTAATTCAGACAACGGATGGGGTCATCTAACTTTAGAGGAGGGGATGATAAGACACTTTGATCGATTCATCTACACTCGGGGGAGGGGCTGATTTGGCTGTACCATTTTCATCTGGTTTTTGAGAGGAAATAGACGTATCTTTTGGGCTTTGGAGGTTCTCAAGATGGATTTCAGTACGAGAGTGTGAATTTAGGTTTTGAATGCTGGGCATGGTTACTGGGGTGAGAGGGCTGATAATGTAGTCGAGCAAGAGAAGTAATTGGGCTCCATTGTGGGCCTAAAGATGGAAAATGCCGGCAAAGAAAAGGGCTTGGTCTTGGGTTTTTGGGACAAAGTCTAGCGAGAGAGGAGTGAGAGAGCCAGAAGAGTTGGTTGTTGAAATTCTATAGAGCATGGTTCCGGTACAAGCTGATTGATGTGGAAGTGGGAGGGCCTTTCTACTAGAGACAATTTGGCAACTACTTTTGTTAATGGGGCGGTTAGAAAGGGTGTTTAGTAGACACATAATCAATTGATGCAGTGGAATGGTTTTAGTCATCTGTGGCTCTGGGGAGAAGATAGGGAGTTGGATAGACAAAAGCATTTTGCTAGCTTCCGATAGTAACAGTAGCTTTGCCGGGAGTTTTATCAAGAATAACAGAGTACCTTTTTGGATTTGGCTTTAATCAAAGTGATCCATCGTTTGCCTGCACATGTGAGACGGTGCTGATGACGGCTTGAGATCCTTTCTCTGTGGGTGCCTCTTCATCATATGAAGCAGATACTGTTTGTGACAGATAATTCCGGCAAAATCTGTTTGTTAGTTCATCGGACCAGAATTCAACTATACCGATTTTGAATCTTGCCCCACCAACGCTCACAACTACTTCCTGGTTAATGATTTTCATAGATTTTGTTTCTATGTGCACATGTGCATCAGGGAAGGTTGGTAACTTGCTCATGTCATTTTCAATTCCTAGCACGTGCCCAAATCTTTCTGCTATTTCATGTATGTTTTTCCTCGGACCACGCTTGGACTGGTACTCCTCGGATGGCTATACTTGTGATTCTCGTGTCCTGCTGATCATCCAGCGCCACTTCCTCACCACCCAAACAAGGTCAGTTCGAGGTCTACTTTCCAAGAATTCAATGAGGGCAGTAGTGGTATTGAACGTAGCAATATATTTGTGTCTCGTGAGGGAGGTGATGCTCTCAATATCCTCCATCCAGTGGCTCAATTTTGTGTTCATTTCATCCACATTTGTTTGGATCCTAGATAATATTATAACACTTCTATCCACGGATGCTTCATTTCTTCCACCACCTGAAGGTGAATTTCTGATTGGGATTCATTTCCTTTTCATTTACTTTTTGTTACTGATATTGGTGGATGATCCTTCTCCTCTTTCCCAGATTTTGGGAGTTTCTTCTGGAGGGTTTACAATTTTAGTTTTTTCTGTGTATGGCTGCTTGATTCTCCAGAGTTGGTCTTTCCCCTGCAGCTGCAGTTTCCTTCTTGGTCTCGCCTGTTGTACTGAGATTCGATTCCCATCGATCAGCAAATTGGTGCCGGTAGAAATTGCGTTTTGGGCTTCAGATTCGTTGCAGAACTCCACAACTGTATCTGGTCTGTGTCTTTAGACGAGGGGTCTTTGGTATGCGAATGCCAACGATTCTACAGTGCGGGCTGAAGGATTTCCAGAGAGTTCCAATTCTGGTCCCGACATTAAGGTTGTCAATAAAAATGGTTGCTTTGATTTCCAGCCATGGAAGCACCGCAGGCTGCTCCGAAAGAGAAGTGCGGCAAGGACGTTGAGGATATCGACGGTGCGCATGATTATGATAATGTTCCTTGAAGAGGGCAAAAATATGACAGGACAGAAAACCCAATGCGGCCCAGATCCCAAGCTCCGGCTTGCCAAGCATCAAGTCCGGGCCCCTGCCCGACCCTTGTTTCGAGGGCTAGATCTCATAACCGGGTACACCGCGCATCCTCATCATACTCTATGACCGGGCATTCTGTGACTGGGCGCTGGAGAGGGGACAACATGGTCAAGTACCTAAAGATGAGAAGAGGCTGAGGTAGCGCCGAAAGACCACGCCTAGAAGAGGGAATGAAGAAAGAGCATGTAGCGATCGGTCGGCCACGACCGGTCGCAAAGTATAGAGCAAGTGTAAGGGAACGACCGGTCGCCTGTGACCGGTCGCAAAGTAAGCCAATATAGAGCAAGTGTAAGGGAACGACCGGTCGCCTGTGACCGGTCGCCGAAACTACAAAGTAAGCCAAGATAGTGACCGGTCGTCTCCGACCAGTCAAGTAACTAAAAAAAGAAGTAGATAGCGATCGGGCGTCTGTGCCCGGTCGGATAGCTAGGAACAGAAGATGTAGAAATCAGGATAAGATATTTATAGTGACAACCTGGTAAGATATGACAGGTTGGCAAGCCCAGGAACCCTAGAAAAAGTCTATAAATAGAGATAGAGGAGTTCATTTGTATGGGGACACAACATTGGATGATAGAGAAAACTCTAGAAAAGCTCTCTTGTATTGTAACCCTAAGGAAAGGAATAAAGAAATTGTCTAGAAGTGGATGTAGGCCGAATTATTGACTGAACCACTATAATCTTCGGTGTTCTATTCGTTTGTGAGATGTGGGGGACAAATTATACCTTTTCATTTGGCGTCGTCTGTGGGAACGAACGACTGGAAAACAGTAACCACGATTCATCCACGATTTAGAGGAAATGCCACGGGAAAGCCGATTCGATCATAGAAGATTAAGAACAATATCTACGAGAAAGATCAACCTCAAGATCGATTCACCTGCTTTTCATCTTTACATCGTTTACGGCGCAATTTCAACAGCAAATGACAGAAAGAGAGATTAAGCAACATAAAAATACGGGAACAGTTAGGTCGTTCGATTCGTCCAGAACAAATTAAGGATTGGCAAAGAAAGTCATCCTTCCTCAAGCATATCACAACAACAAGATATGGATCGGTCGACGAAGCATTTAAGAAATATTGAATCGAAGTCAGGGAAAGTGGTGGAAAGCAGTCTCAGATCCAGATCTAAAACTTCATCAAGAAGGAGTGCGAGTTTTTCTTCGTTTGAGAAGGCGGAGAACTATCGAACCTCAAGTCGAGCGCTCAACGTAAAAGTCTTCCATGGATTCTTCACTAGAATTTGGCTAAAATCTCAAACCGATGATAGCGCTACCTTCTGATTTCTGTATCAATGACCTCCAATGCTTGGAAAAGGGGAGCAGCTACAATCGGTGAAGTATCTTCGATTCTGTAAAGACCGTAGAAACAACCAACGGGAGCACCCTAAATAGATTCATCGTTCAATTAACCAAATTTACGAGGCAGGTCCAAATTTGTCTACTAACATTCACTTCTCCTATTTTTGTCTAGTTTAATTTGATTTGTAGAAAGTAGCTACCTAAGCGAAGTAACAAAGCTAGGTTGGTCGAGGAAGCCTTGAAGGAATAATAGTCTAATGCCAAGGAGGATGGTGGAAGTCGAGTTCGATCAGCGACGACTGCCTTGTGCCCAAGCGATTTAATGGATGCTTCTCGAAAGACCGGGTGCGGGATGGTGCTACATCGGACTCAATATTGCGACCGGGCACAACCAGAATGGCATTCCCAGGCGTTCTCTTGATTGCACGGTTTCTACAAAAAAGCGGCACTTCAATTTACAAAAATAAGAGTCCAAATCGTCCCGTCGTTCCAGACGCGTGACATCGACCGGGAGTTCCACCCTTGCCAGGCGCAGCCTCAACCGAGCGTATCTTCTCCTAGCCAGGTGCAGCCTTGACCAGAAGTTCCTCTCTTGACCAGGCGTGGCATCAATCGACCGGGCGTTTCTCACGTCGAATCCAAGACTGAGCTGTTTGCTGTTTGGGTGTTTCTCACGTTGAAACCAAGGCTAGACAGCGCGACCGGGAATCCTCGACTGGGTAGCGCTTTTCCTCAACGACCGGTCGGCATTCCCCTTCACATCAAGCAACCGGGAAGCAAGCATGGCTCTGAGCGACCGGGCGGCGTCACTCTTGACCGGGAGCGATATCTCTGAGCGACCGGACAGTTCTCTTGTCCGGGCTTTACAAACTTCCGATTACAGTAACCGGCGTGAAGAAGAGAACATCGGTTTCGTAGCAACAAAATAAAAAATGGAGTCAGCCCTGGACGTAGGCAAAGTCTGAGATCCAAGGACCGGGAGATGCTGAGCGCGACCGGGAGATGTTGAGCACGACCGGGAGTTCGTCGTGACCGGTCACAGAATGGCACACCCGATCGAACATCGGAGTTCATCGACGAGGTTCTACCTATCAAACCAAGGATTGCATTTGGACAACCACAATCGTCTGACAAAGTATCGCCACCTAAAGAGACAGGCGGACCAGAGACTTTCAATCCAGCAAAGTTCAATCTCTACACCAACACAGTTCACCTGCAGAAAAACGAATGTCAGGTGACTATAGACTTCTATACGAAAATGACGAGTAAAGAGGCAATTCAGAGAAGTGCGGGCAACACTTCAGCGTAATTGGTCACAGTAAGAAAAATTCAATTCCCTTCTTCGCAAGATGCAAGGTAACTGTTGGAGAAATATGTGACTACTTCTACAACCTAGGCAGTGTACCTATCGTTTTGCGGAATAGTGGATTTATGGGTTGTCGTACTCTTGGGGATCTCGCTGTGGATAACTGATAGTGTAGTTAATTGACTGAGATTTCTAGTAAACAGATTTTATCATTTTTGAGAGAATATGATTAACAGCTAATTCGTAAGACAATATAAAAACAATTAATCAAACAGAAAAGAAATAGAAATTGTAAATCTTTTTGTGTTTTAAAGAAGCATCCCGGGTTGTTCTGCTCACCTATTTTATTTAATTATATCAATATATCTTTCCCACTTTAGCAATAAACTCAGGAATCTTAATTAGTTTATTGACCGGTCCCTGTACAATAAACCCTGACTAATTTAAACAACAAGCGCAATCCTTGCTCAAGTTATTATAAATTAATCGCATTATTAACAATTCCTATTGGAGACAGATCAACCTATAGGCGAAAACTCGCTTCTAGTCGTTAACCCGTTTTGACTTCTTTTGTCTAGAACCTTGTCTCAGCACTGCATTTTAACAAAGAGCTACAAATATCACTTTAATAATTGTACAAGAAGATTAAAGCGCATTAAGGACAAGAATCAAAATACTGCTTAGATAAATTATACTGGAAAGCTTACATAACACAATTATATAAAATAGGCTCGCTTCCTAACCCAGGAGGCTAGGTTTATTAATCACACATAATTATAAAAATAAACATCGTAAATAAGATAGACAGATAGAACGAAGAAGAACGACGGTATGCGGACACAAATCAGGATATGGACTGGTTCTGTGCAGATCATCTTCTTCGTTGGTTGTCTGGAAAATAACAGGGTGAGGCTAATGAACATTGGATGAACGATTGTAGTGAACTATGGTCTGTCGTGGTTTGAACGGTGGTCTTTTTGGATTTTGAGGAAGGGAGTGATTATTTTTGAGCAGAAGGCTCGTGGGTTTTATAGAAGGAAGGAGAAGAAGAGGAAGAAGAAAAGGAAGAGACAGGCTGGAGCACGCGTGCTAGTGGGTGAACAAGATAAGGGAGGTGCTAGTTGATGGAGTAGATGGATAAGTTGCAGGCGCCGCAAAGGAAGAAGCAATTGGGGAAGACAGTCGCGAAGAAAACTAGTCGCGACAGTTTCTGGATCTGGATCTGGTAGCATTTATTTCCTGTCCATGCTTTTTTCCACGGACAAATCTATCTCTTGTCCGCCCCTTGTCCTGGCTTAATCCCACGGACGGATTCTTAAAATGGCCGCATCCGGGTTTGTGTCCGCCCTTTTAGGGCCGGACGTCTCTGAACTGTCCGTCCCCTGTCCGGGTTTATTTCCACGGACACACCTTGCTCACGTCCGCACTATGTCCGGCTTTGTTTGAGCGGACAAGACACGGACAGCATGTCTCACGTCCGGCCTTTGTTACCCGGACAAGACACGGACGCAACTTTGACTCGTTTTCTTTTGCGAACTTTGACCGGCTCTAGATTCTTCGTTTGGACTCCGTTTTTCGACCCGTTTGCGCCTATGTGTTCGTCTCTTCGTCTACTTTGCTCCTAGCTTGGTTTCCTCATGTTTAACCAATAAATTTGTGAGATAAACAATAAAACATAAACTAGAGGAAAAACATACGATAAGTGAGAAGTGAGCAAGAAAAGTGCTAATATAATATATGAAATACACCCATAAAACATGCTCATTTGGACACTTAACACACCCCCACACTTACCTTTTGCTTGTCCTCAAGCAAAACCATATACCCAAGCAAGTAGAGAATGCTCAATACTAACAAATATTATTATGAAGGGTAGGATACGGAGGTGAATAGTACTTGATCTTATACTTTTTGAGGAGTGTGATCCATCAACTACTTGTGGCACAGGTGTGCTCAGGGTAAAAATAAAAATTAGAGTTACGGGGTATGATCCAGAGTATTTCAATGCTTCTGAGTTAAGGTGACTTTGATAACTTTTACCACGGCCAATTTCTCTCAAGAATGGGCATTGAGGAGAAAACAAAAGGAAAAATAGATTTATGCTTTTGTTTCACTTTTGCATAAGAGATGAGAAGATAATATGTAGGCATCAAGCCTTTGTATTTAAGAACACTCAACTCTCTTTGTTGGTTACCAATGGTGTCTCGCAAGTCCCTTGTTTATTATTTTTTTTATATATATTTTTGACAGAGAAGCACCCCTTAGCAATCCCTAAGAAAGAAGACAGAAGGAACCCCTGAGCAATAAAATCCAACCATTGCAGATCATTTGGTCACACCGCATAAAAATGCTCCTCAAAAAGCAATCAAAATTTTTAAATTTTTGAAATTTGTACCATTTATCCCACAATTCATAACAGTATTTGTTCTTAAAGAGAACAACCTACATCAGCAAGGTCCATGAGAATTTGGACAAACGCAAGATAAGCAGAGAGATTAAGCAATGTGTCAATAAAGAGAGACTTAAGACGAGCGACAGAGAAGTGAGTCCTCCCCCACACTTAAACTGGAGCAATGTCCTCATTGCATAGGAAGAATTAAATTAACGAGGTCATGCAATCTACTATCTCACACAATTCAAAGCAGTAGGGGGTATATAAAAATTTGAAGTGCAAAGTACAGAGAATGTACTCCCCAGAGTTCGCAGAGTGTGTAGAGTAGCTCCCCCACACTTGAGTTCAGCTGTAGAAATATGCAAGATATTCCTGTAATAAATATTCTAAACAGCCAGAAGAACTCAAATTAATTCTCCTCGTTCTCTCTCCTTTCTCTTTTTTTTTTATAGAAAAAAAACATATATAGGAATAATATGGAAAACAAACATAAAACAAAAATAATAGGATAATAAATTTAACCACTGGGTTGCCTCCCAGTAAGCTGCCCGTATTTATAGTCTTTGGCTAGACTCCCGCTTCGTTCCTGGATCAAAAATAAAAGTAGACAACAGCCTTGCCAGGAAAACGAAGTTAGCAATAATTAGAAACAAACCACCTGGATCAAAACAGAACGTCACCTTGGCAAATAAAATAGGAAAATGAATACTCCACAAAACCTGGTGTTTGAGGAGGTACTGCCGGTAACGTAGTTCTAACAGGAGACCAGGTGGTGATGACTTTTCTTCCTCAAATTGGAGGATGTAGACATCCTCCTCTTGTTGTTGAGGCTTATGGAGGCAGAGTGAGAGTTGATGAGAGACTGGTGGTAGCGGTGTTCCTTTCTCAGATTCGAGGATGTAAATATTCTCTTCCGGTTGATGAGGCTCAATAGGATAATCCTCTTCGCGGACTGGCTTACACAAAAATCTTCAAATTTTAATTGCTCCTCTTGTGCTGGGGATGGAGATGGAGGAGAATTGTAACTTTCAGACATTTGCTCCAACTCAGCGTCGAAGAAAAATGTCCTGATAAGTTTCTTTATCTCCTCATCAGAACTTGTAGCTTCATGAATATCTGGCTCGAATAGATCTTTGCTACTTGGAGTCACCACTGGAATCTCTTCTAGCGGTTGGGTTTGACTTGGGAGAAATTCGTCTGGCCTTTGTGTAGATTGCTGTTCATTCTGATTGAAGTAGTCATATCCCAACTGAGCTTCTTTGTACTGTGTATTAGCTTGGTTGACTTCCCACCAGTACGGCTCTCGGTTTGATTGTTGAGGTGGTTGATAATCCTTGACCAACCTTTGATATGAGGACATCTCCTCTTGCATGTGAGTCCATTCCAAATTGATCAACAATCTTCTCACCTCATCGTAGCCGCTCTCCATAATCAGTAACTATCTACAAAAACAAAAAATAAAAATACCAAGTAGAATAGAACTAAAAATAGAAAATAAACATATAAACAAAATTAACTATATAGAAAAACAAAAATGATATAAAACAGAAATAAAAAGAAAATTGATAAAATAGTAAGTAAAATTAAATAAAACGAAAATAAAATAAAACAGAAATAAAAAGAAAATTAAACAGATATCTCAGTCAAATTAAAAACCATCAATTAACCGTGCCGGAGATCCCCAGCAACGACGCCAAAAACTTGTTGGAGAAATATGTGACTACTTCTACAACCTAGGCAGTGTACCTATCGTTTTGCGGAATAGTGGATTTGTGGGTTGTCGTACTCTTGGGGACCTCGCTGTGGATAACTGATAGTGTAGTAAATTGACTGAGATTTCTAGTAAACATATTTTATCATTTTTGAGAGAATATGATTAACAGCTAATTCGTAAGACAATAATAAAAACAATTAATCAAAACATAAAAGAAATAAAAATTGTAAATCTTTTTGTGTTTTTAAAGAAGCATCCCGGTTGTTCTGCTCACCTATTTTATTTAATTATATCAATATAACTTTCCCACTTTAGCAATAAACTCAGGAATCTTAATTAGTTTATTGACCGGTCCCTGTACAATAAACCCTGACTAATTTAAACAACAAGCACAATCCTTGCTCAAGTTATTATAAATTAATCGCATTATTAACAATTCCTATTGGAGACAGATCAACCTATAGGCGAAAACTCGCTTCTAGTCGTTAACCCGTTTTGACTTCTTTTGTCTAGAACCTTGTCTCAGCACTGCATTTTAACAAAGAGCTACAAATATCACTTTAATAATTGTACAAGAAGATTAAAGCGCATTAAGGACAAGAATCAAAATACTGCTTAGATAAATTATACTGGAAAGCTTACATAACACAATTATATAAAATAGGCTCGCTTCCTAACCCGGGAGGCTAGGTTTATTAATCACACATAATTATAAAAATAAACATCGTAAATAAGATAGACAGATAGAACGAAGAAGAACGACGGTATGCGGACACAAATCAGGATATGGACTGGTTCTGTGCAGATCGTCTTCTTCGTTGGTTGTCTGGAAAATAACAGCGTGAGGCTAATGAACTTTGGATGAACGATTGTAGTAAACTATGGTCTGTCGTGGTTTGAACGGTGGTCTTTTTGGATTTTGAGGAAGGGAGTGATTATTTCTGAGCAGAAAGCTCGTTGGTTTTATAGAAGGAAGGAGAAGAAGAGGAAGAAGAAAAGGAAGAGACAGGCTGGAGCACGCGTGCTAGTGGGTGAACAAGATAAGGGAGGTGCCAGTTGATGGAGTAGATGGATAAGTTGCAGGCGCCGCAAAGGAAGAAGCAATTGGGGAAGACAATCGGCGAAGAAAACTAGTCGTGACAGTTTCTGGATCTGGATCTGGTTGCATTTATTTCCTGTCCGTGCTTTTTTCCACGGACAAATCTATCTCTTGTCCGCCCCTTGTCCGGCCCTTGTCCTGGCTTAATTTCACAGACGGATTCTTAAAATGGCCGCGTCCGGGTTTGTGTCCGCCCTTTTAGGGCCGGACGTCTCTGAACTGTCCGTCCCCTGTCCGGGTTTATTTCCACGGACACGCCTTGCTCATGTCCGCACTATGTCTGGCTTTGTTTGAGCGGACAAGACACGGACAGCATGTCTCACGTCCGGCCTTTGTTACCCGGACAAGACACGGACGCAACTTTGACTCGTTTTCTTTTGCGAACTTTGACCGGCTCTAGATTCTTCGTTTGGACTCCGTTTTTCGACCCACTTGCGCCTATGTGTTCGTCTCTTCGTCTACTTTGCTCCTAGCTTGGTTTTCCTCATGTTTAAACAATAAATTTGTGAGATAAACATAAAACATAAACTAGAGGAAAAACATACGATAAGTGAGAAATGAGCAAGAAAAGTGCTAATATAATATATGAAATACACCCATAAAACATGCTCATTTGGACACTTAACAGTAACAATTCTGATAACTCTCACCTAATGTAAGATCGGTTTCTGTTTATAAAATGGATTGCAATGTCCTTTGCCCAAAGCGTTATGGTTTACCATTGGTTAGACCCTAACTTTCCTTAACTTACTAGCTTGATTAGCGTGCTACTTCAAGGATAGATGACTGTCATATGGTCACAACCTGTTATATAATTGCTTGGAAACCTCCTGGAACTTTCTGAAAATGTTCACATATGAACTACCTAGTGTAATGAGTCGCATCTATGCATTTTGATCTTAAACTATTTAAATATGCTGCATAATTTAGGATAGACTAGGTATCATATGGTGTTGTTACTGATAAGGATACATAGGCAGCTCTCATCTGACCTTCTGTTAGAATTTCTGCAACTGCCCTTTCTGCTTTTCAAAACTGTGCTACTACTGCTATAATACTGAGACAACACAATTACAGTAGTGCGAGCATGTCAAAGCACTGCTCCCCGTTTAGTATTCTTCCTAAAACTCAGAATGATGAGTGAATCAGGAGTTTTTATCATTTCAGAATTTTCCCGACTAGCTCCAAGTTACTTTTGTCTCCATTATATCAAATTAACATCTACTACAACAACTTTAAAACCATGGATTCAATAGCCCTGGTAAAACACAACATGAATGTTTTTGAGATTTGAAAACTCATATCTTTTTAGTAAAACATTGCTCATACCACTTAAGAATGCCCACAGTCCAATATTTTCACGAAAATGTCTTATCACTTGTATCCCACAGTTATTTCCAGCAATTTGACTAAACCAGGGTCTAAAAGATATTTGGATATCTTACTCTAATTTCCATCCTTGTTCTGTCATCTGGTATTCTGTTTCAGCTGTGATCTGAATTTCAGACTTCACATGATTATTTTTAATCACATTACTGCTCTTGAGCCAGTATAGGACTTGCTTTGAAAACTCCCGTCTGGCATGATTCAACCTTTTAAATTTTTACCTTTAAGCTCAGACTATAAATTGCTATTAAGCAATAGGTATGAAGGGTTCCACACTATATTTGCTTCTAAACCTATACTATTCAGATATATGCTAAGGTTTGATTTTATGTTATTTTGCTTCATCAATAATGCTAAATGACCAAGGTTTTTACATAATTATTCTACTGTCTGTCACCTCTGCAGTGCCTATATCTTTGGCATCATGTTTTTGTATGTTTCTACTGTTGCGTAGTGTCTCTTGCATCATGTTTTGAAAAAAGACTTTCTAAAGAACAAAATAAGGGTGGAAGTTTCATGCTTCAGTTTTCTGTTTTATGAATCAACTAGAACATGATCATACTCTACCTTGCACAATCATTTAGCACGTTTTCTGACTTAGAGGTACAAGAAGCAAAGTAGTAACCTCCATTACTTCAGGGGGAAACTACTGCTATACATATGAGGCTCTTTAAAAGTTCAGATTTGCAGTCTTCATTCTCATCATTCTGTTTTACCTGTATATTTATATCTTGTTCTTACTTTCTAAACCTTTCTGATTATGATACATTAGTTTTCCTTACCATGCCACACCTTGAAGATATGACATTCCCTTTGTGATATTTAGCTTCAGATTATTCCTAGACAGTTTTCCTTCTGTTCCTTCCGTTCTTCTTGATTTGATTCAGCCTCTTACAAGAGACTAACGTGTAAACTCTGCCATGTTATGATCTGGTAGAAATTGTACAATACAGGACAGTTATCTGTTTCCAATAACTACACTATCTTTACAGCATAAACATCTCTGATTTCGTATCTATTAAGTCATGTTTATAGGTGAATTGCGCATACTATTATAGTTATTAAGTGTTCAACACTGAATTGTCACATTCTGGGCATTCTGGATTTACTAATACTGCTATTCTATTAGCAAACTCTAAATCCATTTTAGATTAACCTTTTGGTGGCTATTGCTATTTGACAACGAAAATGCAGTTCAGAGTGATTTAAATACCCCATTTCTGTGTGGTTGCTATTTACAGTTTGGACAAACCTTTATTGGCATACATAATTTTCTCACTCTCATAAAGAAAACTCACTCCTTACCCAGCTGCTTCTGCCCAAACAAAGTCATGACTTTAGAAACTTCACACAAATCTTATCTGCAACAGCTGCCTTTTCTTAGTTTTGACAAATGCAAAATACTTATGCTGCGGTCTCAATTACTATAAACTGTTTAAGCCACAATGCTTGATGCACTGAAATTTTCAAAAGTACATCTATTGATTAACTTTCTGGTGCAGTCTTGTTTTCCTCTTTTAATAATTTGGAATCACAGGAATTGCAGAAATTCCATGAAGAATATGTGCAGATAACTCCACTCAAATTTTACCAATTCTTAAAACTTGGTCTGACGCTAATTTGATCCTGGTGCAATACATATCTTCAGCTGCTATTATCTTTGCCCCTGGACATGCTTTCAGTATTTTTCAAAATGCAATCTATTTTATGGCTCGTGTAGCCAAAAGTGCAGGTATGCAATGGATTGCTTACTCAAGGCTGAAACCTTGGTTGGTTTTGTGCACAAGCCACTCAGGTTAATTAAATTAAACAACAATAATGTTGTACCTCTTGTGTGCTAATATTCTCTATTGTGATTTGTTAAGTTCTATTAAACGTTTGATTGTGTGATGTTCACAAGTACTGCCCATTCCTTTACCCTTTTATACAAACTAATTACGAGGGAGAGATCTCAAATTTTTTGTTATGGATTGTGCGGTCAAACAGAGTTCTGGTTAGCATTTTTCTATAAACTTTTTGCTTCTAAAAACAGAATCTGCTTTTCAGGGTGGTAAAGCCACCTGAATAAACAAACGTTTAAATTAACTTCATTTTTTGCTTCTTCTACACTTTTATGTGAGTAGGATCATGCATATAATAAGTTATTACTTAAATTCTATTGCTGCTACGTTTAGATAAATTGATTTCAGTCTTTGATAAACGCTATTCTGATTACAAGTACTCGACATCAATCTGTTTTGCTACTCTCGCTGTTTCAATATATTTTTACATTGAAAACGCACACCATCCCATCTCATATGTTTGTACTATTGAAAAATATTATTTTGAGTAAAATATTCACGTGTATTCGTATCGTTGCATTCATTAGTTACATTCTACGATTAAAAGATCCGTATTAAAACCTTTTTAATTATTGTCTTTGCATCTATCGCTGAGGAGAATTTTCTCTGCTTAAAAAAAAACCAAGGTCTATTTCAGACTTCACTTCCCCTATACTATGGCTAATTTCCTTTACCTGGAATCCCTGTTACTGCCATCGCAAAGTATAATGGATTTTTTGGTCTCAGTCTTCATTTTGCAAAAAGTTCTTACAATTCTTTAAAGACAAGTTCGTGACTGTTTACGTCCAGTGTTTCTGCCCAAGCAATAGGCTGTTCCAGCAGCCTACGGTTCCCAAAATATGATCATTTCTTGCTTCTATTTCCCATAACATTTGATGTTGCAGCGCAGTTATAAACTGATACGATGTTGCATAAAACATTGTTATACAATATCATGATTCAGTTCTTGCCTGACACGCTAAAAATAGATTCACAGAGAAGTCATTACCTATCGCCTTGTTACTATTCTATATAAAATTGACAATCCATTTCCTGTTAAAGTTTATACCATTATTATTGTTAAGTTTTCTGCTTAGAGTTTATTGTTTTTAATCTCTTTCCTTGCTGCTGTTTTTTCTTCTTTCTTTGTTGTTATACCTCCTTGATGTTATTACTGAATTTTTTGTTAAGCCCCTCATAAATATAGTGAGTCACTCCAGCAGCTTACGGCTTCCAAAATCATGATCCATTTCTGAATACTTCTTCATATAAGTTGTTGTGGTATACTAAAGAAAAGAATGTTGCGAATACGCTCTGCTTTTGTTGTTTTTATCTGAAAATTGCACGAGAATATTATCTAAACCTGTTACTTACTGTTGTCCTACTGTTGTTCGCTTCTTTTTTGCATTATCTTTTACTCTGTGTTACAGCAGTTTAACCTTGTGAACTAATGACTATTCCATATCTTCTCTTTTAGTCGTATAATGAGGAAATGGAGATAGCAGCTCACGCCAGGTTCACATCAGAACTCGATCAGCCGGAGGGATATGTCTTGCTGGACAGATTAGTTTCATATCTTGGTAGCAGTTCACTTCAGCCGTGGACCGCTTCTTAGTGTCAAAGCCTAGCGATGACACGAATCTAGTACCAGGAGCTTTTGAACTTAGCCCCGGGCTAGCAACCAGTCTACCAAACAAGGAAGATTTCTATCCACCAAAACAAAACAAATGGCCTACTCTCCAACCAAAGAACCAGACGGCAATATGGGTCCATTTCTCGGACATCTCATTTCATCCCCGAATGCCTCCTTCGTCCATCCCCAAACAACTGTACAAGGAAGAGACATTAGATGGTCTCTCAATTCAGCCCTGGACAAGGGACTCTACACCAAAAGTCCGAGCGGCATACTAGTACAAGACCGGACGAAGTTTCCAACATTCATACCCCTTTCTCTACACACTGCACCAACAATTATCACTAAGCTACCTCCGGGAATGTTTCAAATGTCAGCAAAAATTTAGAAGTATTATCAAAATCCATGGCGCTTTCACAGGTCCTCTGGTCGTCTCATCAGAGACGAAAATCCATGGCGCTCTAACAGGCCCTCTGGTCCATGGCGCTTTCATAGGCCCTCTGGAAAAAAGTAACACCTTGGGTTGAAATGAAACCCGGCCATAGAGCCACCTTGGGTTGAAATGAAACCCGACCATAGAGCCACCTTGGGTTGAAATGAAACCCGGCCATAGAGCCAACAAAAAATCCCATCTCTGGATCCATCAGGAGCTCTGGTCGCCTGTAATGGGTGAATTATTAGGTGTGGGACGCCACACCGTACCTCGATCCAATACCTTCTAAAAGGAAACACTTTAGAAGGGTATGATCATAAGTACCATCCTTTGGCTACCACAAGCAAAGATGGGAAAATATATTAACAGGAAGTACCATTCTTTGGCTAGCACAAGCAAAGATGGGAAAATATGTTATCTCTATTCTCGCTTTAAGGGAATTATCATCCTTTGGCTAGTACGAGCAAGGATTGGATCATTATATTATTTTACCCTTCAAAAGGGGAATGGTTCTTATTATCAGAACTATTGGTCTTCTTTACGACGATCTTATTATGGACTTTTGGATTTCGGCCTTCTTAAATATTATATACATCAGGGGATTCATCCATCAAGATATATTATTTCAAAGATTCATGTCCCAGAATTTCCAATTTGTCAGATTCAGAAAAAGACACTTGTGGGACTTTTGATTGTACCAACCTTTTTGCAAGTTCATTTTTCTTTGTAAAAGCTAAAGAAAAAGAACTTGTGGGACTAGGGGATAGGAGAAAGGAAAGGCAGAAGAATGTAATATGTAAATTTTTATCTTTCTTTTTGTAAGTTCCACTTTTTTAAAGTTCCAAAAAGTAGAACTTGTGGGACTGATGAAGAGGGCAAAAATATGACGGGACAGAAAAACCAAGGCGGCCCAGATCCCAAGCTCCAGCTTGCCAAGCATCAAGTCCGGGCCCCTGCCCGACCCTTGTTTCGGGGGCTAGATCTCATAACCGGGCGCTACATCCCGCACCTCATACTCTATGACCGGGCATTCTATGATTGGGCGCTGGAGAGGGGGACAACATGGTCAAGTGCCTAAAGATGAGAAGAGGCTGAGGTAGCACCAAAAGACCACGCCCAGAAGAGGGAATGAAGAAAGAGCATGTAGCGATCGGTCGGCCACGACGGTCGCAAAGTATAGAGCAAGTGTAAGGGAACGACCGGTCGCCTGTGACCGGTCGCAAAGTAAGCCAATATAGAGCAAGTGTAAGGGACGACCGGTCGCCTGTGACCGGTCGCCTGTGACCGGTCGCCGAAACTACAAAGTAAGCCAAGATAGTGACCGGTTGTCTCCGACCAGTCAAGTAACTAAGAAAAAGAAGTAGATAGCGATCGGGCGTCTGTGCCCGGTCGGATAGCTAGGAACAGAAGATGTAGAAATCAGGATAAGATATTTATAGTGACAACCTGGTAAGATATGACAGGTTGGCAAGCCCAGGAACCCTAGAAAAAGTCTAAAAATAGAGATAGAGGAGCTCATTTGTAGGGGGACACAACATTGGATGAGAGAGAAAACTCTAGAAAAGCTCTCTTGTATTGTAACACTAAGGAAAGTAATAAAGAAATTGTCTAGAAGTGGATGTAGGCCGAATTATTGGCTGAACCTGTAACACCCCAACTCAATCCAAATGTGGTCTCGCAACTTAACAACATATGTATGTACATGTCACAGCGGAATTCTTTACACTCCAGGACCTTGCCACGGTCTGACTACAAAATATACCGAACATTAGTACATAACAACATTAACCAAATACATATTCTTCTTACAATCCCCTCACATCCTATACATCTTACTAACTCAATTGCCATACGAGTGTACATGCACAACTCGTAGGCCACACTTAACCTGCAACACTTGTACCCCTTCTTACTCTCGCGACGGCTGCCTCCTGATGATCACCTGTGTAGTAAAAACAGCCCCCAAGGGGGTCAGCACGAATGCTGGTACGATCCTCTCATGGCCCCCAAGCTAACGTGGCTACGACGACTAATTGTCGATAGCATGGAGGTTGATTAGATGCACACCATAATAGAAAGTGCAGTAAACAACAAACCAAATATGAACAATCAAAGTTCAAACATAACGAACGACTTAAATGCGTTCCCTTAATTAGAGAGTTAATTATTTAACTCCCTAAGTTATATTTCCTCTTAATCTTAGCCCATCCTTATCTCACCTCAATCTTAGTCTAATCTTAATCTTAGTAACAACCACCCTTTAAAAAGGAGTGGATGTAGCTTGTCTTAGTCTTAAAATACAAACCATCCTTTAAAAAGGAATGGTTGCAACTTATCTTAACCTTACCTTAATCTTAATCTTAACTTATTCTCAGTATACAAACCATTCCTGGAGGGGAATGGTTGTATCCTAAGTCCAAACCTGGGATTTAGGTGATCCCACCAAACCATCTTAATGCCACCTACCCTGGACGGAAGTCCAGCGTAGCTGAGCCGGCAACCGGCCCTAGGCTACATGTCCGAAGACAAGTCCTTAAGCGGAAGACGGATCTGCTATAGATACCGACCCCCTTTCCTTAGCATGCATGACCGGAGTCAGTCCCGGGTTTCCTCACTCAAGTTCCAGTTAGTAGTAGTCTCAAGACCATGTTCGTTGGTTAACCTTTTTCGGTTTATATCAACCCATATTAGGGAGCGTTCCTTAGTCTCACACATTTCCTTACTAAACGTTGGTTTAAGTTCTCACGGTATGTTGTGTTAGTTTTCAAACATCACACAACAATACAATAAACATAATATCCGGTTGCCTTTTTCTCTTGTTTAGTGAGCACACAGAAACAAATAGCACACAAGCCGAGAGACGCCTCGTTAGCAAGCAGGTCACAAGAAGAACTGTACCGTTCACCGTTGGTCGTTCGGTTGTCTTAATCTCCTCGTCCCAATTTCCAAGTCATAAAACATTCATTCAGTTTTAGGTTGTTAATCACTTAACTCAATTCAACTTACTTATCTTACTTAACTTACTTAACCCTTAATGATCCCAACCTAACACCTCTTAAGTCTTACAACTTAATCTTACAAACTTAATCTTAAACTTTTAAGTTTATTCTTAACTTAATCCTGTAGGTCTTTATACCTCTTATCATCATTGCCCCCTTAATGGGGTACCATTAATACCACTAAACTCTCTTAGGGTTTCTTTTTTTATAAGTCTTAAGGGTCGTCCGACCCACCGTCCGACCCACCGTCCGACCCACCAACTGGGTCGGACCATTCCAGAGACTCTCGGGTTTGAAAAACTCCACTGGTCCGACCCACGTCCGACCCACCCAACTGGGTCGGACCATTCCAGAAATCCTCCCGTCTTTTAAAACCTCTCCGTCCGACCCATCGTCCGACCACCAACTGGGTTGGACCATTACAGAAACTCTTATGGCAGCTTAATAGAGGTCTGTCCGACCCAAACTTGGGTCGGACCCCTAGGTCGGACGCCACCCGCCCAATGAAAAAATTGTTAAATCTTCACCAAACTTCTCCTTAAGCGTTCTAATGTGTTCTAACATCATTTAGACCCTTAAACCCACCTTTAATCATCCTCCAAACTCATGAAAATCACCTCCAAAGATCATTCCAACCTTTAGCTCAATTCTTGCAAGAAGTTCCTAACACTTGTCAATTAATTCCTTATATTCCTAACATGTACATTTTGTCTAAAACTTCAACTAACCAAAGTGCTTCTTTCAACCCATATAACTCTTCCTTAACATCATTACATTCCATCTTTGCTTTGTAATTACCTTCCAAGGTCATCTTGCATTTCCATGCACCAATTCCTCTCCTTTCCTTTGGTTACTCATCACTCTTAAACTCTTAAGCTTGCTTATACATTTCTTTCCATTATCTTAATGCCTTGACATTATTCTTCATTTACCTTGACCATATAACACCCTCCTTAGACATTTCCACCTCTTTTATGCATCTTACTCACCATTCTCATGATCATACACTCTTATACGTTTCTAGTCATTTTCCTTGACGACTTACAACATTCTCCTACCATTTTAACTTCCATCACCCAAGTCCACATATTACCATTCAACCAAACCTTACTAGTCCACCACTAACATCACCACCTCTTACACAAACTTCCCGAAACTCTCATTGTTCTACTCTTTAGTTCATACCTAAATCACCTCAAAGCATTATACATCATTTCCTCCAGATTTGCACAAGTCTCACCATTCCTCATACAATGACTTTGGTGTGTTCTATACACCCATCTAAACTCTAATTTCCTCATAGACCCTTTTAGGTCATTCTAAACCTCAAGAACTCCTTAGTTAACTCATTTCCACTCAATTTCCTTTATATGACTCCTAGTAAATCCTAGGTCATATTAATTCACCACCATCACCTAAACACTCATTTCTACTCAAATTTCGCCATAGCTTCTCTAGTATCTTATCATGCCCAAACACATTATTTTTCCCTTCTCAACCATCTCACCCACCAAGTTCTTTCTCATCATATCTCATCACCCAAACCAACTCATTCATAACAAACTCAATATATTGCAATAATCTTAAATTACATAGCACTAAGGCTCTTAAATGACATGGCTCTTAGGCCCTTAAATAACTTAAACTTAAACACTGAATTTCCCACATATAAAAGCTTTCAACCTGCAATACACACCCATCAATCTCATAATAGTTATAATGCTCTTAAAACTCATCTTAAACTTATATTACTAACTCATTCCCATTGGCTCCTTAGTCACAAGTTCACAAGCTTATTTAAGTTCTTTTTCCTTAGGTTATATAACACAATACACAATGTAATCCCTAGGCTACATTGGTACTCATCTAAAACTCATTCATTAAACCTTAAACCACCATTAGGTAAGCATTTTACCTTGTTTTCTCAAGCTTATCTTATCATCCTCCTTAGACCTTGTTCTTGAGTGAATATCGGCCACCACTTAAACTTCCTTTGCCAATGTTCTAACCAATATTCAATGACTCACATGAGTACCAAACAATACACTAACCTCAAGGAATGAAAACCTAGGTTAGAAATGTGTTCTAAGGCATAAAAGTGGATGATTACCTTTGAAGTCTCAAAGTAGACTTGGGCATTGAATGAAATAGGACCTCCACAGTCCTTGGTGAATAAATCAAGCTAGAACAAGGCATAAAAACAAGGCCCCATGAGTAGTAATTTTCGGCCATGTGGAAGGAATGATGGAAACATGGTTTTTTTCTTACATTTTCTTTACCTTAAGAGAATGGAGAAGCTAATGAGCTCTTCAAACTTGATTTTCCTCCATCAATGGAGTTTTCTCTTGGCACCGAAATGGAGCTTTGAAAGATTTGAAAAGATAGAAAGATAGGTCTTGGCCTAACTAAGAGAAATCTATACTTGGTTTTTGATTTGGAGCAAAGATGAACACTTGGTGAGCATTTGAAGGTGGAGCTTCCATGGAGGCAGCCCTCTCGGTTTTGGAACAAGGGAGGAGAAGAAGAAACCATGGGAAGAAGAGAAATGAAGAGAGAGAATAAGTAAGGTAGGCTAATATAAGATATTTGCTTTATAAAAGCAAATAGTAACTCCTTTACTTATCTCATCTTTTCTTCCTTATTTGACTACTCATGGTGACTCATCCTCCCTTAGAAAACCGGCCCCCTATTAATTAAGGCAAGTCATGGTCTTGTTTGACCAATTAATTAGACTTAAGTGATTAAAGACTAAACTAGTCAGTATTTGGCACTATTCACTAATTAGTGCACATATTCATGAAATTTTTGATTTCCCATTGATTTAGGCTTCCTAATGTGATACTAATTAGTACACACATTTGATTAAAGAGTAATGATGGCATTTAGCCACTCAAACTCAATTCTAAGACAATTTCTCAAAAATGTGCTTTAAGACTTCTTAAAGCACATTTTGTGTTTAAGCTTGTTTTTGAGCTTGGTTTTCTTTGCTAATTGATTTAAAATGTCCATTAGCATGTTACTAAAGTCTTATAATGGTATTTGGGTGCTAATCAAAGTCACTCCAAGCTTAGAGCACGTTTTTGCCCAAATTGCCCTTAAGGCACTTTCTTGTGTTTCCCTTGGTTTAAATTGTCTACCAATCTTTCTAAGGCATATTCTAGCCTTACTACATCATAATTTGATGTTTACTTAGCATACTTAGGTTTGGGGTATTTCAATCTACCCCCCTTAAAAGAACTTTGTCCCCAAATTTCCCATGCATCTTATCTTATTAGAATACATGTCTTACCTCATTCCTTAGATCATATAGATCATACTTATGTATACTCAAACTCGTTGAATCCTTAGGTCCACCATATGCTTATTCTTAAATATCACACAAACATGCTTAAGCATGTATAACACTCAAAATTCTTTTGTTTCTTTTGATGATTAAAACATTCACATAATTTCCAACGTATTCTCCCATGTCACCGGTCCGTAGACAATGGCTCATTCGTCCTCGTCACCATGGCCAGAATACAAAACACTCTGCTCTCCCCATGTCACCGGTCCGAAGACAAAGGCTCGTGCGTCCTCGACTTCATGGGCGAGACTCAGTAAAAAGGTAATCCTTTTTACGAGGTCATGTGAGGAATAATTCCTCTAATTAAAAATACAATCAACTCCAATTTCATTTTATCCTAAGGCCTCTATCCATAGTGTGATTTAATTGTGACCACTGGTAGGGAGTTTCAGGAGTCATCCTACCTGATGTGATCAGCATCAGTGTAGAACCATCCTTTCACTCCAATTTGTGTTTGGTTTCCCTTGATCCCTAGAAAATCAAGTTCCACCTCCCATGTCATTTTCAAACATCCAATAATTCACTCATGTCCAATTTTCTATCTTCTTTAGTTCTTCTAATCATAGTCAATACATCTCCAAAGTGTAGACTCAGTCCATCAAACATTCCCAATTCATCTCTTAGTAATTACCTCAAGATTTAAATTCCTACTAAGTTCTATAACTGTCCCATACCAATTCTCACCATCTTATATCTTATAGCATTACAATTTCCTTTCTCATACTCATGTCAAATTGTATATCATAATGTTATCTTATTCTTATCTCACACACAGTTCTCATATCGACTCATACCTCATATATTCCTTATTTCTTAGTCTCCTTAAACCTCCTCCTTAATTCTCTTAACTTGTACTCACACCGGAGTTAACAAGATAGGTACTTAATGTGTATGGTATTCACATCTTCTGTGTGCAATAACCATAATTTATCTCAAAATGTTTATGTAAAACATATTCTCAAATTGTTTTGTGCTATGCACACCGTAGTTTACGTACTCAGTACACAAACATACGCTAAGCGGTTTTCGCTCTACCCCCCCTTAAAATGGATTACGCCCACGTAATCAATATTATATCATCCTTGAACATAAGTTTAAGATGTCTAATTCTCACTAAGCATTCTAGCTTCCATGTCATCTATCTTACTTATAATTCGATCAGAAATGACTTAGTCTCTGGTTGGAGGATTCTTAACGGTACTCATACCATTTCCTTAACTTAGTTTGGTCTAATCTCAAAGGTAGTGGTCTGCTAGCTTCTGCTGCGTGACTCTGATAATCTTAGGCTTAACTGCCTCGCTTATCCTTTTTACAGTATTATATATCTTTCTCCTGCGTGCTTATAGTGTAGCACTAAAGGTCCCTCAATGGTCACGTGTTATCTTTATACATACACGACCTTGATGAGTTGTAGCTCGTCTATCCAGTCTTCCTGGAGATCTAATGTTTGTATTCTTAGTGTTTGCTCAAGTGTCTAAATCGTTCTTTCCAACTGACCCTTGGTTTGAGGACGATTCTCAATCTGAAACTACTGTTTAGTGCTTAATGCGCTTTACAGTTTAATCTCTTACATCTTAAGACGTATCCAATGTCTGTGCTTAACAATCTGTGCTCTTCGCATGCACTTCATAGTCCTTAATTATTTGTTCTCTGATTCCCTTGCGTTGATGGTTCAGCTGAATTCTTCTCTTCGACTGTTTGTGGTAATGGCTGCTCTTGTCTGATCTTGTGTCGTTGTCCGTGGTACGGAGTCGACTACTTCCCGTGTTCCTTACACCACTCGTCTACATGCATGGGGTACCTTACTGGTACATTACTACTTACCCAACTAACTCATAAATGAGCGTGTCAGGCCTGCAAGCCCCTATGGGGTGCAGTCGTCCCACGTCTCGTTTTAGTAAACTCATAGTGTTCGTCACACGTTTAGCTATTGCTAATTATGAAGTATTCTGTTGTCGATCTTGTAACACCCCCAAACACTGGCCTAGGAGTTAGGGGTATTACACGCCGCGTATTATTACATAATAACGCAAGGCTCTAATAAACAGACTTAAACAGATAATCAAATAAGGCCCAAACGAAATACTTAAATAAAGTATAAGTAAAGAGATGTTAGAACATCCCCAAAAGTCATTACAAACCCACCAAACAGATGTCAAAAGCGGAAGCTAACGAAATATGCCCAAAGGCTCAAATTCAATACAAAGGTCTCAAAAGAAGCTAAATAACAAGCGACTAAACTCCAGAGGCTGAGGGTAGACGATCCTCGCTAATCAATCTGCAAAAGCGTTAGAAGTAGGGGAATGAGCACACAACTATGCCCAGTAGATGACCAACTTCATCAACCAGCATGCTCAAAACATTTACAGAATATTGACAAATCAGAAGGAGTCAAAGAATCCATAAACATGTCAGAAATCAGAAACAGAAGTCCATTCATTAAGGGACTAAACAGAGCAGAAGCAGACAGAAGCAGAAAACAGAGTGGGACACTAGCGATCACAGCATACAGACAGAACGAGCAACCAGCTCGTGAACAGAACGAGGAAACCTCACTCGTAAACAGAACAGGTGTAAACACCCGTGAACAGAACGGGGAACATCACCCGTGAACAGAAGGATCCTATATAGCGCGCTACGAGACAGCGTAACCAGCCATCCAAAGGCTCAGACACAGAGATAACTAGGTCCCAAAACAGAAGCTTAAATACAAATAAGCATATATGCACCAAAGGCACCAGAAAGCACATAGATGGCTTGGAAATCAGAAGGGGAATCCAACCCCGCAAACGGAAGTCAAAACGGAGCTCAAACGAGCAAGTTATTGTCAAAACAGAGGCATGTCCGAACTTGTGTCCGGACATCAATGTTCGGACACAAGTCGAGACTCAGAAGATGAAATCAGACAGATGTCCGAACATGTGTCCGAACTACGAAGTTCGGACACAGGTCGAACTTCAAAACAGTAGAGGAGACAGAGGTGTCCGAACATCCAAGTTCGGACGGATGTTCGGGCGTTCTTCGGAAATCAGAACGTGTAGAGTCCGAACTTGTGTCCGGACATCAGATGTTCGGACACAAGTCGAAGCCAAAATCAGAGAAAAACAGAAGGCTGTGTCCGAACTTCAAAGCTCGGACAGAAGTTCGGACACAGCAAAAACATCAGAAAGTTTAAGCGCAGAAGGGCATGTCCGAACGTCCAAGGTCGGACGGAAGTTCGGACATGCCGAAAAACTCAGAAGACAGAAGCGAATTCAACACGAATAGAGGCACAAAACCAACTCAAATCAACACACGCATTTACAAAACAACCTTGGGGGTTTAATCCATTGGAATGGCATTAAAACAGACACAAATCACACACAAACACAAGGCAATCATTGAATCAATTTGCAGAATCTGAACTCCCCAAGGCTGAACACACGGATCGAATCTGAAAGCCACCTACCTCGAATTAACAGCAGACGAACCACTAACTGAACAGCAGAATCCAGCCAATGTAGACCCTCAAACGCAGACCGAACGCAAACCAATACACTGAGCAAAACACAATTGCAAAACTCCCAATTCAGAAAACAGAACCCAAACCCTGAAACTGAAATTACATTCCAAACTGCGCACAATCCTCACCTGAATTCGCCAACAAGGGAGCCAACGGGAAGAAAACGAGTGCAGCGCGCAGAAGACTGAAGATTCTGGCAATCAGATTGCAGAGACCAGAATTAGAAGGAGGAAACATCCAAAACCTAAACCTCAAACTGAATTGTGATAACCATATACAATTCGCAAACCTGATCGCGAAGGAAGCAGCAAAACGATGAAGAATTCCCAGCAGCAGACGAAACTCCACTCAGCAGCACTTGCACAGATTGAGCGCTTGGAAGAACGTAGCAGTTGAGAGAGAGAACAGAGAGAGGAAGCACAGAGAAGGAAGGAGCGTCTGAGGATTTTCAAAACTGACGGAGTTAGTGGAGTCGTGGAAGCGTGATTAGAATAATGACTAGGGGATTATTAATATAACTCACCTCAATTAATAATCCCTTACCAAAATCAGAAAGAAGAAAGACCACTTCGCCCTTGTCTTTAATCCAAAGGACTTCCATGTCCTGAATTAAGATTGAACCAACTTAAAGTTAAATTGTGACGAAATAAAATAATAACCAAAACTTGGGTTATAACATCACCTCCCCCTTAAAAGAATTTCGTCCTCGAAATTAAAACATACCTACTGCTCAAAAAGGGCGGGAAACTTAGAACGGACTTCGCTTTCGACCTCCCAGGTCGCCTCTTCCTCTGACTGACCCGACCACTGCACCTTCACCAAGGGCATGGTCTTGCTCCTGAGCTTACGAACATCTCGGGCTAGAATCCTCGAAGGAACTGCCTTAAACGTGAAGTCCTCCCTCAACTAAAGCGGACTGAAGTCGATCACATGAGATGGGTCCGGAATATACTTCCTCAGCATAGAAACGTGGAACACATTGTGCACTACTGCGAAAGATGGAGGCAGAGCCAAACGATAGGCAACCGGCCCTATCCTCTCTAGGATCTCAAAAGGACCCACAAAACGAGGGCTAAGCTTGCCTCTCTTCCCAAACCGAACACTCCACGAACCGGAGAAACCTTCAGATACACATGGTCGCCCACCTCAAACTCAAGAGGTCGTCTCCTCTGATCGGCGTAACTCTTCTGATGACCTGAGCCACAAGCAAGCGCTCTCTGATAGACTGAATCTTGCCCACAGATCCTGAACTAGTCTGGACCAATCACAGCTCTCTCCTTCAGATCATCCCAACAGATGGGTGATCTGCACCTCCTGCCATACAAGGCCTCAACGGAGCCATCCCGATACTGGTCTGGAAGCTATTATTATACACAAACTCTATCAGTGCAACGTGCTGATCCCACTGCCCCCGATCCAACACACATGCTCTGAGCATGTCCTCAAGGACCTGATTCGTCCTCTCTGTCTGACCATCTGACTGAGGATGTAAGCTGAACTGAAAGACAACCTCGTCCCCATAGCCTGGTGCAAACTCTGCCAGAATCTGGACACGAAACGCGGATCTCTGTCAGACACAATCGAAGCAGGAACTCCATGCAGACGCACTATCTCATCCACGTACAACTGAGCCAAGCGATGCAAACTGTAAGTCTTCCTGAGAGGTAGGAAGTGAGCGCTCTTCGTGAGCCGGTCCACAATGACCCAAACTGCATCAAAACCCCTCGGAGTCTTAGGCATCCCATGACGAAGTCCATACCGACGCTCTCCCCTTCCACTCCGGAACGGGAAGAGGCTGAAGCAACCCGGCCGGTCTCTGACTCTGCCTTGACCTGCTGACAGGTCCTACATCTGGATACAAAGTCGGAGATGTCCCTCTCATATTGCTCCACAGAAGTCTCACGTAGGTCCCGGTACATCTTCACACCTCCTGGGTGCACCGAGTAAGGAGCTCATGAGCCTCCTGCATGATCTCACGTCTCAAAGCATCATCAGCAGGCACACAGACGCGGTCTCGGAACCTCAGACAGCCATCCTCTGAAACCCTGAACTCAGACTCCTGACCCGCAGCTAACTCATCTCTGATCTTACCCAAACTGACATCAAGCTCCTAACTGGCCTTGATCCTGTCGATCAAGGTAGGCTGAATCTGCAACGCTGCTAACATGCCAGACCTCTCTGGACAAACGACCCAGACACCCATACGCTGCAACTCGAGAGCAGACCTCTGCACACCAGACACAGCACAAACTGACCCCGACGGACCCCTCCTACTGAGCGCATCAGCCACAACGTTCGCTCTACCAGGATGGTAGAGGATCTCCAGGTCATAGTCGTGTAGCAACTCAAGCCACCTCCTCTGCCTCAAGTTCAACTCCTTCTGAGTGAACAGATACTTGAGGCTCTTATGGTCCGTATAAACTTTACACGCTGCTCCATACAGATAGTGCCTCCAAATCTTCAGAGCAAAACCACATCAGCTAACTCTAGATCGTGGGTCGGGTAGTTCTTCTCATATGGCCTAAGCTGACGAGAGCCATATGCAACCACCTTCCCCTGCTGCATCAGAACACACCCAAGTCCCCTATGGGACGCATCACAGAAAACCTCAAGACCCTTGGTCCCCTCCGGAAGAGTCAAGATCGGCGCAGTAGTCAACCTCTTCTTCAGCTCCAGAAAACACTGCTCACAGGCATCGCTCCACTCGAACTTCACATCCTTCTGAAGCAGACGAGTCAACGGAATCACCAACTTGGAGAAGCCCTCCACAAACTTGCGATAGTAGCCCGCTAGTCCGAGGAAGCTACGAATCTCTCCAACATTAGTAGGCCTGGCCCACTCAGTAATAGCCTTAATCTTCTCCGGATCCACGGAGATACCATCCTTGGAGACAACGTGTCCCAAGAATACCACCTGATCCAACCAAAACTCACACTTCTTCAGCTTCGCGTACAACTCATTCTCCCTCAGAGTCTGGAGAACGGTCCTCAAATGCTCCTCGTGCTCCTCAGCACTCTTGGAATACACCAAGATGTCATCAATAAATACTACAACGAACTGGTCCAAAAACGGTTTGATCACCCGGTTCATCATATCCATGAATACTGAAGGCGCATTCGTTAGCCCGAATGGCATCACTAGGAACTCGTAATGTCCATAACGAGTCCTGAAAGCGGACTTAGGCACATCGTCTGCCTTAATCCTCAACTGATGATATCCCGACCTCAAATCGATCTTCGAAAACACCTTAGCTCCTACTAACTGGTCGAACAAGTCATCAATACGCGGGAGAGGATACCTATTCTTAATGGTAACCTTGTTGAGCTCCCTGTAGTCAATGCACAACCGCATGCTACCGTCCTTCTTCTTAACAAACAACACTGGCGCTCCCCAAGGCGACACACTCGGGCGAATGAAGCCCTTATCCAGCAGCTCCTGTAACTGGACCTTCAACTCCTTAAGCTCAGCAGGCGCCATCCGGTATGGGGCCTTCGAAATCGGTTGAGTCTCAGGTGCGAGCTCGATCGAGAACTCCACCTCTCTAACAGGGGGAAGCCCAGGTACGTCATCCTGGAACACATCTGGGAAGTCTCTGACTACTGGAATCTCCTCCAACTTCGCATCCTTACGAACCTCAGGGATGTAGCACAGATATCCCTGGCATCCCTTCCTCAGAAAGCGGAACGCCTGCATCGCTGATATGACTGGCGGCGAGCACGGGAGTCCATTCCCTGCTACAATCAAACGGGGCTGGCCCGGCTCCTCAAAAGTGACTCTCGAAGCGGCACAATCGATGTGGGCATGGTGCGCAGCCAGCCAATCCATGCCCAGGATCACATCAAAACTAGTCATCTCCATCGGATGAGGTCACACACAGAATCTATTCTTGACTAACACAGGACTAGCTTTACAGACAGAATTCAAAAGCATAGAAGAGTCCCTAACCAATGGACTATGCACACACAGCTCAACACCCAGAGGCACAACAGCAAACCGAGCTCACCCACCAACTCAGCAGAATAAAAGTGGGTGGCTCCAGAGTCAAACAACAGAAAACAGAACGAGACAGCTGGAGAATACCTGTGACAACTCTGTCAGTCGATCGGTCTCTCTCTCCAGCCATCGCGTACACTCTGGCCTGGCCCTGGGGCTTCTTCTGCTCAGCCCGGTCTCGATCTCTGGACCCTGAAGTAGACTCAACGGCTCTACCTCCAGAACTACCCCTGCTCCTCTCAGCTTGAGGGCAATCAGCAATCCTATGTCCCATGGATCCACACTTGAAACAGGCCCCGGACTTCCTGTAGCAGTCCTGACCCCTGTGAAACTTGCCACAGACCTGGCACTTCGGGGCGGGAGCTGACGAAGACGAACCACCTCTATCTCGTGCGCGGTCCTCAGAGCGGTCTCCAGCTCGGTCTCCAGTAGACTGCTTCTTCTGAGAAGCAGACTGATCCCTCCTATCGCTCTCATCGGACCTCTGCTTCCTCTTCTGGTCCTTCCCTCCAGACTGGCGACCTCTCAAGTTGGCCTCTACCAACAGGGCGACATCAGCAACGTCCCTGAAGGTCTTGTGACGCAGGGGCGTCACAGCAGAACGAATATCAGGCCTCAGGCCGCTCTCAAACTTCCTGGCCTTCCTATGCTCGTCAGGCTCAGGTGCAAACTTAGACAGGCTGATGAACTTACGAACGTACTACTCAACGCTCATGTCCCAACCCTGGCGTAGTCGGTTTTACTCCAGAATGCGCTGATCCTTGTAGACGTCGGGGTAGAACTGTTTGTTGAACTCCCCAGTGAACTGCTCCCACGTCCAAGGCTGTGGGAACTTCCCCATAATTGACCTCCACCACTCCTTGGCTTCGGCCTTGAACAGAAAGGTGGCGAAGTCCACCTTCTGCTCCTCCTCTGAGCCCATCACACGTAGCAAGTCCTCCACCTCTGACAGCCAATGACTGTCCACCTGGGGGTCTCCTGCCCCATCGAACGATGGCGGCTTCAGCTTCATGAACTCCTGAAGCGCCTTCACGTTCCTCCCCCAGCATCTGCCCCAGCTGGGCCTGCTCCGCCAGCTGGACCACCCCCTGCAGCCATGGTCTGCATGAGCTGCGTCATGAACTGCTGAATAGCATCAGCCACATTCCCTGGAGGGTTATTTGCTCTTCTTGGCGGCAATCTGAAAGTCCAACAACAAGCAGTTAGACTCAGACACTAACACTGACGTTTCTGACTGACTGGCTAACTTAAAATCCCAGCAGATTAGAACCCAGAGCTCTAATACCACTAAATGTAACACCCCCAAACACTGGCCTAGGAGTTAGGGGTATTACACGCCGCGTATTATTACATAATAACGCAAGGCTCTAATAAACAGACTTAAACAGATAATCAAATAAGGCCCAAACGAAATACTTAAATAAAGTATAAGCAAAGAGATGTTAGAACATCCCCAAAAGTCATTACAAACCCACCAAACAGATGTCAAAAGCGGAAGCTAACGAAATATGCCCAAAGGCTCAAATTCAATACAAAGGTCTCAAAAGAAGCTAAATAACAAGCGACTAAACTCCAGAGGCTGAGGGTAGACGATCCTCGCTAATCAATCTGCAAAAGCGTTAGAAGTAGGGGAATGAGCACACAACTATGCCCAGTAGATGACCAACTTCATCAACCAGCATGCTCAAAACATTTACAGAATATTGACAAATCAGAAGGAGTCAAAGAATCCATAAACATGTCAGAAATCAGAAACAGAAGTCCATTCATTAAGGGACTAAACAGAGTAGAAGCAGACAGAAGCAGAAAACAGAGTGGGACACTAGCGATCACAGCATACAGACAGAACGAGCAACCAGCTCGTGAACAGAACGAGGAAACCTCACTCGTAAACAGAACAGGTGTAAACACCCATGACAGAACGGGGAACATCACCCGTGAACAGAAGGATCCTACATAGCGCGCTACGAGACAGCGTAACCAGCCATCCAAAGGCTCAGACACAGAGATAACTAGGTCCCAAAACAGAAGCTTAAATACAAATAAGCATATGTGCACCAAAGGCACCAGAAAGCACATAGATGGCTTGGAAATCAGAAGGGGAATCCAACCCCGCAAACGGAAGTCGAAACGGAGCTCAAACGAGCAAGTTAATGTCAAAACAGAGGCATGCCCGAACTTGTGTCCGGACATCAATGTTCGGACACAAGTCGAGACTCAGAAGATGAAATCAGACAGATGTCCGAACATGTGTCCGAACTACGAAGTTCGGACACAGGTCGAACTTCAAAACAGTAGAGGAGACAGAGGTGTCCGAACATCCAAGTTCGGACGGATGTTCGGACATTCTTCGGAAATCAGAACGTGTAGAGTCTGAACTTGTGTCCGGACATCAGAAGTTCGGACACAAGTCGAAGCCAAAATCAGAGAAAAACAGAAGGCTGTGTCCGAACTTCAAAGCTCGGACAGAAGTTCGGACACAGCGAAAACATCAGAAAGTTTAAGCGCAGAAGGGCATGTCCGAACGTCCAAGGTCGGATGGAAGTTCGGACATGCCGAAAAACTCAGAAGGCAGAAGCGAATTCAACACGAACAGAGGCACAAAACCAACTCAAATCAACACACGCATTTACAAAACAACCTTGGGGGTTTAATCCATTGGAATGGCATTAAAACAGACACAAATCACACACAAACACAAGGCAATCATTGAATCAATTTGCAGAATCTGAACTCCCCAAGGCTGAACACACGGATCGAATCCGAAAGCCACCTACCTCGAATTAACAGCAGACGAACCACTAACTGAACAGCAGAATCCAGCCAATGTAGACCCTCAAACGCAGACTGAACGTAAACCAATACACTGAGCAAAACACAATTGCAAAACTCCCAATTCAGAAAACAGAACCCAAACCCTGAAACTGAAATTACATTCCAAACTGCGCACAATCCTCACCTGAATTCGCCAACAAGGGAGCCAACGGGAAGAAAACGAGTGCAGCGCGCAGAAGACTGAAGATTCTGGCAATCAGATTGCAGAGACCAGAATTAGAAGGAGGAAACATCCAAAACCTAAACCTCAAACTGAATTGTGATAACCATATACAATTCGCAAACCTGATCGCGAAGGAAGCAGCAAAACGATGAAGAATTCCCAGCAGCAGACGAAACTCCACTCAGCAGCACTTGCACAGATTGAGCGCTTGGAAGAACGTAGCAGTTGAGAGAGAGAACAGAGAGAGGAAGCACAGAGAAGGAAGGAGCGTCTGAGGATTTTCAAAACTGATGGAGTTAGTGGAGTCGTGGAAGTGTGATTAGAATAATGACTAGGGGATTATTAATATAACTCACCTCAATTAATAATCCCTTACCAAAATCAGAAAGAAGAAAGACCACTTCGCCCTTGTCTTTAATCCAAAGGACTTCCATGTCCTGAATTAAGATTGAACAAACTTAAAGTTAAATTGTGACGAAATAAAATAATAACCAAAACTTGGGTTATAACAGATCTCCTCTTTCATCGTTCAATAATAACATTTATTGTTCTTCTTGAAGTTAATCAAGGGAAGTCCATTTACTGTGTTCTTGGGTATGGTATGCTCCAGCTCCTTTCTGTATTCCGTATTGATTCTATTTCTTAGTAGCTTAGGTCTCTTTCCATAGAGCCTCTTATCTTCTTTCTCATATTCATTCTATTAGGAATGCACTTCCAGTTCCTTAAGGAATGGGTTGTGTGCTTCCTGTGTAATCTTACCAAACCAGGTCCAGACTACTGGCATCAATGCACAGTTCGTCTACCATCTTATTTTCTTACTTATGGTGGTCTTAACTCATAAATCTCATTGCCTCTGTGTCAATATTTGACGGCTCATACCTAACGGTCGCTTACCGCGCACCACGACTTAATCCCCCTTATATAATTATTGTACTCACGACCACTACTACCGTGGTAGTTGGCCCTTACCATGTTGCCCTTTGATGGTGCAACCTCTTATTCACTTATTCTAATGTTTTACCTTATACTCAATCCCTTCTTGGTGTAAACACACTAGGAGTTCTCTCATTCCGGAGTATGGCGGTTGTCATACCGTGCTGTAAGATAGTTAACTCTTAATACGAAGGTGTTCTGCTCCAATCTCAGATTCATAAGTAGGCTAATTTCTCCCGCATTCTTTCATTATTATGATGTTGTTTACATGTAATTTAACCGGTTCCTGAAGAAGTCATCCACTGAATCACAAGCTCTTCTGAGCATTGGTCATTTGACGTGCCATAATGTGCATTCTCAATGTTTATCTCTGACGATTACTAATTCTTAAGTTCTGGGTGTTGGATATGAGGTTTGTCTCTGCAGCCTTTCTTATTACTCAAGTGTATTCGGTATGTTCTAAGGTAATCTCAAAGTTACGGTTTCCATTCTCTAATAAAATCATATTATATTTCTAACAGGTGAAAGCCCTTTTGAGGGGTTTATTCCCACTCATGGCTTCACACACGGAGAGGTATCCCCATCCTAAAAGGCATGGTTCGTTCTCCGCCCCTGCCAATGTGCTATCTCATTATTTTCATCGGTGCCTTTTCTTGGCAATATTCTTCCACAATCTAAGTTATAGGTTTGTAACCGTTCTCATCTACACATTGTAGTTCCTTTATGGCTTGAACAAGCTCTCTTACAACTTACTGTGCCTCGGGCTCTGATGTGGTTAACATCCTTGGCTCGTAGGCTCTTAGTGCTTAACACCTCAGTCCATTACTTGCACTCTTATTTATCTGTAGGTCATCCTTATAGGTTCTGGTCCTTTGAACACTATCCACCGGTAAGTTACATACTAAATGTAGTATCGGGTTTCATGGTAAGTTGCTGCATCCTGTCTCCTGCTATGGGAGTTTATTCAGGAGATCTGAGGTTACTTAGTGTCCTCGAATATACTGTCATTTTACTAGACTTATGTCTTTTAACAATCAAGGTTAGGTTCGTATTAGGCGTTTGCCTTACGGTGTCCAAGTTGGATATCATCCTGTCATCATATACTTCCATCTCAACGCTTCGTTCAACTTCCGTTGACTATGCCACCCGTTGATGATCAATCATACTCGGGTGTTAATGAGTTAGACAAACAGTATTAACTGTCATTCATCAGTTTGTTCGGCTTGACTACGCCCGCTCTGTGGGGGTAGTCCTCTTGGCCTCCCTCTGTCGGGATTGTATATCTTTAATCCTTAGTAGATTACTGCTTAAATTTATTCCTTCTGTCCCTGTTTCCGGGGTTCACCAACATCTTCATCATAGAATGTTGTTATTGGTATTCTTAATGGTCACCCTGGGAGTCCTATCCAGTTTTTATTGGAACTCGTTGCTTCACCAGTCTTAATAGTATCTTATAATACATCCCTTGTATGTTATTACTTACATCGTGTTTTGCTCGCTTTACCGAGCGATCTCTTAGGTTTTTCCCCTTGGAGTTCGGGATTGGTGTTCTAACCGTACTGTCGGTTGTCGTTGTAGGAGGTTATACCGTTGTTAATATTTATATGGTTTAATATTTTGTCCAAGTTCCGCTCCCGGCTGACTGGTGTGTCACCTCATCTCATCATGGTCAGGCCGTCGGGCCTTTCCAAGGTCTTACTTTTCTGTTCTTATGGATTTACAATCCGGCATCAATATGTGTTACAACTGTAGCGTTCTCCTATCTTGCCATGATGGCTTTCCGTGTAGCTTAACCGTGGTAGCACTTGCTACGGCAAGTGCGCGATACAGGATGGGCTATTGGTGCAAGGTACATTGGAAGTGATACTTCCTTCTAATTTCCATGTATTTGGTAGTCCTCGGGACTCTTTCGATAACCTATTATTTTGGATAACTAACCATCCGGCAGTTTCCTTGTTGTTTGACAGTACCGTCATTTTTCAGGGCGTTCCTCTTTCTGAGGGAACCCCTTAATATTTCCTTATGTCTTAATCCTCACTCCTGTCTCCACACATTTTGTGGTGGTTATTAAGTAATAATTCTCCTTTAGGCACTACATCGTAGTCCTATTTTGGTATACAATTTGTATGAGTTTCTACCGTCGTCCGCCTTATGTCGGCCAGGTCTTGTAACCTTCCTCATTGTATGGGGTTTGGAGTTCCCGTTTCTAACTAGACTTTCCAGTAATCTCAATTCTCATGCTTTGTATTAGCCTACTGTTATGCTCCTTCGGGCCATTGTCCGGTACTCATGTCTCTTATCATTTCCTTATCCATTGCACTCGTAGTGCTTTCCTTACCATTGGTACGGCGGGTTACTTCGACTGCGTAGCATGTCGACCCATGTTGCCGGTAATTACCGTTCCCTTACTGATAGAATTTCATAGGTAGCGCCTGTTTCTCTGCTGCGCTCCATTAAAAACCTCCAAGTTCTCCATAACTGTTTTGCAACAAGATGTTTCTCGTATTGCTCACTGTTAGCTAACTGCCAGATCGGGTTTCCCCGAATAAGAGAAGGCTTTCTTCTCTCTGGCGTTTGTTCCACATGTTCAGTGTTAGGGATGTGGAGGGCGGGTCTAGGTACTATGGATAGCCGGTAAACACCGGGAAGTCCTGACTAACGCACCTCTCACTCTATCTCTCAACCCTTAACCCATAACTCAATCTCAACCTCAATATTCTTCTAAGTACAGTAATTCTTGTCTTCAGAGCGTAACTACGCTCTGATACCACTTTTGTAACATCCCAACTCAATCCAAATGTGGTCTCGCAACTTAACAGCATATGTATGTACATGTCACAGCGGAATTCTTTACACTCCAGGACCTTGCCACGGTCTGACTACAGAATATACCGAATATTAGTACATAACAACATTAACCAAATACATATTCTTCTTACAATCCCCTCACATCCTATACATCTTACTAACTCAATTGCCATACGAGTGTACATGCACAACTCGTAGGCCACACTTAACCTGCAACACTTGTACCCCTTCTTACTCTCGCGATGGCTGCCTCCTGATGATCACCTGTGTAGTAAAAACAGCCCCCAAAGGGGGTCAGCACGAATGCTGGTACGATCCTCTCATGGACCCCAAGCTAACGTGGCTACGACGACTAATTGTCGATAGCATGGAGGTTGATTAGATGCACAACATAATAGAAAGTGCAGTAAACAACAAACCAAATATGAACAATCAAAGTTCAACATAACGAACGACTTAAATGCGTTCCCTTAATTAGAGAGTTAATATTAACCCTAAGTTATATTTCCTCTTAATCTTAGCCCATCCTTATCTCACCTCAATCTTAGTCTAATCTTAATCTTAGTAACAACCACCCTTTAAAAAGGAGTGGATGTAGCTTGTCTTAGTCTTAAAAATACAAACCATCCTTTAAAAAGGAATGGTTGCAACTTATCTTAACCTTACTTAATCTTAATCTTAACTTATTCTCAGTATACAAACCATTCCTGGAGGGGAATGGTTGTATCCTAAGTCCAAACCTGGGATTTAGGTGATCCACCAAACCATCTTAATGCCACCTACCCTGGACGGAAGTCCAGCGTAGCTGAGCCGGCAACCGGCCCTAGGCTACAAGTCCGAAGACAAGTCCTTAAGCGGAAGACGGATCTGCTATAGATACTGACCCTCTTTCCTTAGCATGCATGACCGGAGTCAGTCTCGGGTTTCCTCACTCAAGTTCCAGTTAGTAGTAGTCTCAAGACCATGTTCGTTGGTTAACCTCTTTCGGTTTATATCAACCCATATTAGGGAGCGTTCCTTAGTCTCACACATTTCCTTACTAAACGTTGGTTAGTAAGTTCTCACGGTATGTTGTGTTAGTTTTCAAACATCACACAACAATACAATAAACATAAAATCCGGTTGCATGTTTTATCTTGTTTAGTGAGCACACAGAAACAAATAGCACACAAGCCGAGGGACGCCTCGTTAGCAAGCAGGTCACAAGAAGAACTGTACCGTTCACCGTTGGTCGTTCGGTTGCTTAATCTCTTCCGGAGTCCAATTTCCAAGTCCTAAAACATTCATTCAGTTTTAGGTTGTTAATCACTTAACTCAATTCAACTTACTTATATTACTTAACTACTTAACCCTTAATGATCCCAACCTAACACCTCTTAAGTCTTACAACTTAATCTTACAAACTTAATCTTAAACTTTTAAGTTTATTCTTAACTTAATCCTGTAGGTCTTTATGCCTCTAATCATCATTGCCCCCTTAATGGGGTACCATTAATACCACTAAACTCTCTTAGGGTTTTTTAAGTTAAGGGTCGTCCGACCCACCGTCCGACCCACAACTGGGTCGGACCATTCCAGAGACTCTCGGGTTTGAAAAACTCCACAGGTCCGACCCACGTCCGACCCACCCAACTGGGTCGGACCATTCCAGAAATCCTACCGTCTTTTAAAACCTCTCCGTCCGACCCACCGTCCGACCCACCAACTGGGTTGGACCATTACAGAAACTCTTATGGCGGCTTAACAGAGGTCCGTCCGACCCAAACTTGGGTCGGACCCCTGGGTCGGACGCCACCAGAACCTGTCCAAAAATTGTTAAATCTTCACCAAACTTCTCCTTAAGCCTTCTAATGTTCTAACATCATTTAGACCCTTAAACCCACCTTTAATCATCCTCCAAACTCATGAAAATCACCTCCAAAGATCATTCCAACCTTTAGCTCAATTCTTGCAAGAAGTTCCTAACACTTGTCAATTAATTCCTTATATTCCTAACATGTACATTTTGTCTAAAACTTCAACTAACCAAAGTGCTTCTTTTCAACCCATATAACTCTTCCTTAACATCATTACATTCCATCTTTGCTTTGTTAAACCTTCCAAGGTCATCTTGCATTTCCATGCACCAATTCCTCTCCTTTCCTTTGGTTACTCATCACTCTTAAACTCTTAAGCTTTCTTATACATTTCTTTCCATTATCTTAATGCCTTGACATTGTTCTTCATTTACCTTGACCATATAACACCCTCCTTAGACATTTCCACCTCTTTTATGCATCTTACTCACCATTCTCATGATCATACACTCTTATACGTTTCTAGTCATTTTCCTTGACGACTTACAACATTCCCCTACCATTTTCACTTCCATCACCCAAGTCCACACATTACCATTCAACCAAACCTTACTAGTCCACCACTAACATCACCACCTCTTACACAAACTTCCCGAAACTCTCATTGTTCTACTCTTTAGTTCATACCTAAATCACCTCAAAGCATTATACATCATTTCCTCCAGATTTGCACAAGTCTCACCATTCCTCATACCATGACTTTGGTGTGTTCTATACACCCATCTAAACTCTAATTTCCTCATAGACCCTTTTAGGTCATTCTAAACCTCAAGAACTCCTTAGTTAACTCATTTCCACTCAATTTCCTTGATATGACTCCTAGTAAATCCTAGGTCATATTAATTCACCACCATCACCTAAACACTCATTTCTACTCAAATTTCGCCATAGCTGCAGACGTTGTAAAATGAGTGGTTATATCGGGTGTAATTAACATAAAAGAAAAGAAGTTAAAACTCAAAATAAACGTCGGGCTGCAAACAAAATCCCGGTCGTGGTAGTATGGTAAAAATGTAAGCGACCAGATGTCAAACCGTGGGGGACTAATGTGCATATATAGTACTAAGCGTTGTCACAAGGGGGGATTAATTGACTTGTTTTATAAATTAAAAGGAAAGATTAAATAAACTAAGTTAACAGATAAACTAAACGGGACTCCGGTTCAGATTAATATTATCTGCTCTTTCATGCTAGGTCTACTGGTTTAATTATAACTGTTGGCAGATTCCTGTTATTTTCTTAAGGTCCGATGAACTCATAAGAACTCGTTTACCTGTAATGCAAGGTCCGATTAAAACTCAAGCAAAATGCCTGTAAACGGCAGAGGAGTGTTGAGGGATTACATTTGCAACTGAGTACTAACTTAAACGATGAAAATAAGTTTCCCCCAGTTTTACGGCTAATTAACCCATCTGTTTCCAACCGATGAAATCAAAAACAGACTTAGTAAAGCATTTTAATAAATTCATGAGGTTTATTAAAAAGATGCGAGAAAACCTTTAAACGTAACAAACTTCATTAAAATTAAAACCAGTAAAATATAGTGCATAATTGATACAAATACATAATAATTATTCCCAGAGCAAACGTAAACTAGCCTAACATATTAAATAGTTTGATCTTCTATTTAAATACGTGAGACCAGAGGTGAGAATAATGAGATGAAAAGAAAACAAATGGAGAAGCGGGAGATTAGAAATGAAATGAACGAGTGAGTGAAAGTGTAGTGGTACGAAGATGGAATGATGGTGTGAATTGGAACTCCAGGAGGAACCACGGACGGAACCTCTCGAAGGACACTGGAGAAGATGTTTTGAGCGTTGTATTTATAGAGGAAGAAGAAGCAGAGCAGTAGCTCATTGATTGAGCTCGTTGATTGCAGCCTCATTGATTGCAGGGGACAGGAAAATAAGCGTGAGTGATTTCAGGTAGGCGCCGACTGCTTAAAGGATAGGACGGAATCAAGTTGCACAGCGAGTCGGCGAAGAAGATAACCCTGTTGATTTCCTGGACATTTTCACGTGTCCGCTAGATTTCATGCGGTCTCCTCTCTATCTTGTCCGCCTGTTATGAGGCGGTACTGCTCTGTCTCGTCCGCCTGTAAAGAAGCGGTTTCCTCTTAATGGCTTGTGTCACGTCCGCATGTTATGTGGCGGTTGCTCCCTTAGTGTTGTCCGCTCATATTGGGGCGGTTTCCCATCTATGTGTTGTCCGCCCATTATAAGGCGGTACAGAGGCGGACACGGCACACAAATAAGCCAGTGCGTGCTTCTCGCGTGGCTTTGTTTAATCCTTATAAGTATAAGTGTCTTTCTTTGTCATTTTTCCTATAATTATATTGTTATATTAACTAATGTATTATATGTGTTAAAATGTAGGAGAAATACCAATTAAACACAAACATTATAAAGGATTAAAAGAGGAACCGCCACATAACAAGGCGGACGAGACACAGGAGGAGAAACAAGAGGCGACCGCCTCCTTAAGAGGCGGACAACTCTAATGCAACCGCGAGGCGGTTGAGATAGAGAGTACCGCCACTTAAGAGGCGGACAACTCAGACGCAACCGCGAGGCGGTTGAGACAGAGATGACCGCCACTTAAGAGGCGGACAACTCTAATGTAACCGCGAGGCGGACAAGAAGAGAGAAGACCGCGAGGCGGACACAACAGAGGAGACCGCTCCTTATCTAGCGGACACGGCTAAGTGTCCAAAAATTAACGGGTTATCTTCTAGCCGACTCGTTCTGCAACTTGAGAAGGCGCCTACCAGAAATCACGCCCGCGTTTCAGCTTTGTCCCCTGCGCAATCAATAGCTGCAATCAATGGGGAGCTGCAATCATCGAGCTCAATCAGTGAGCTAATGAGCTGCTGCTGTTCTTCTTCTTCTATAAATACGAGCTTCATTCCTCCTTACTGAGTGTCCTCCGGAGGCTCCTTCCGTGGTTCCTCTGGAGTTCCAACTCACGCACCATCTCATTTCTCTCCTTCGCCTTCTCCATTTTTTTATTTATTTTACAGTCCACTAAATCCACCTCTAGCCTACGTACACAAAATAGCAGAGTGAGCCGGAGTGATTACGGATGATTTCTATTACTCTTGTCTCTGTCTATCTATTTAATATGTTAGGCTAGTTTACTTTCGCTTTGGGAATAATTATTATGTTCTGTATTAATTATGCAATGTTTTTACTGGTTTTAATTAATGAAGTTTGTTACGCTTAAAGCTCATCTCTCGCCTTTTTAATAAATGTCATGAGTTTATAAATTGCTTGCTAAGTCTATTTTGATCCGACCAGGTGATAAATAGATAGGTTGATTAAGCCGTAAATTTGGAGAAAGCTCTATTATGATTTAATGAGTTAGTATTTTCAGATGCAATTATATTTCCTGGAATTTAATGTCCGTTTACATAAGAGTGCTCGAACCTTGATTAGACCGAGCATTTCTGGTAAACGAGTTCTTATGAGGCTATGACTTAGTCCTTAGGATAATTTAAGGAATTTTGCCAAACAATTATAATTAAACCAGTAGGAATAGCATGAAAGAGCAGATAATATTAATCTGAACCAGAGTCCCGTTTAGTTTATTTGCTTACTTAGTTAATTTTATTAACTGTTTTTATTTATATTAACAAGTCAATTAATCCCCCCTCTTTGTGACACGCTTAGGTACTAAAATATGTACATTAGTCCCGTGGTTCGATATCCGGTCGCTTACATTTCACTATACTACTGCGACCGGGATTTGTTTGCAGCCCGACGTTATTTTGGGTTTAATTTCTTTTCTTTAATTTTAATTACACAATAAACCACTCACAATATAACGTCTGCAGCGTGCTTCTCGCGTGGCTTTGTTTAATCCTTATAAGTATAAGTGTCTTTCTTTGTCATTTTTCCTATAATTTAACACATATAATACATCAGTTAATACTACAACATAATTATAGGAAAAACCAAGATAAGGTGAGAAACATTACTAAAAATGCTGCAAATTATAAGGTGATTAAACCTTATAAGTCTATATGTTTTGCACTTATCAAACTCCTCACACTTGACTTTTGCTTGTCCTCAAGCAAATAAAGAATAAAATTATCTCTAAGCCATAATAATAAAACAAGATTAAATAAGTGTAGAAGGGAATTAGACAAAGTGACAATTGAAAGAATAATTCTGCTCTTAGAAGTAGGTTTTTACAAACAGTGAAGAAGAACAATTTAATAAAAGCATAGAAAAACTAGACTGCAGAAAACAAGTTAGATTAACCTGGGATTTCCAACCAATTTCATTCTCTAACCCGGGATGACAAGGGGTGTGAAGTAATGCCTTATTCCGCAATACCTTTCAACACCACGTACTCATAAATATAAATTGCAATTATTATTCATCTCTTCTTTTTTTGAATGCAAAAATTGTATATACAAAACACACAAAAATTTTTAAATTGCATTTTTTTTCTGTACCCCAGACTATTCTCTCTATCCTTGTAGCGGTGTTGGGTCTTCTATCCCAGATCACGAGACCTTAGGTAGATAGGTGTTAAAGCACCCCAAAGAACTTAATAACCGGATAGACGAGGCCTGTTTTGGTTAGAAAAATTCATAAACAGCGGAGTACCTTGTCTTTATCCTTTTCTTTCCTTGACTTTCCACATATTTCCATAATCCCAAGCTAAACTAAATTGGTTTTTACAACTAGCAGATCTATCATATTTTGAGTGAAAATAGAGTATTTGATGGAAAATAATTTTATACAAACTCCTTTTAATAAAACCATCTTTCAGTTGTCACTTGACATAATTTCAAACACTTCTACAATTATTTTATCTATTTTTTCATCATTTTTTTTAAATTTAGGCAGTTTAGAGTAGCAAAAAAGTGAGTGTGGCATTATCGAACTACTGTCATATTTTCAGGGAAAGGTCTCTCCTTCCTCACACTTAAGAGGAGCAATGTCCTCATTGTTCAGAATTAATTTCAAGAAAATGACCTTTCAAAATATGACAAATTCATAAAGGATTAAACTCATATAGGTTGAACAGCAATATAATAAAGGAAGAATTGAAACTCCCCTTGTATCGTAGATTGAGGAAGGTATCCTTCCTCACACTTAAAGCTTCGGTAGGGGTGAGACGTTCCTCACACTTAAGTTTGCGCAAGTGTTCAACCGAAGATATCGAAATCCTAGAGCAACTGAGGTTGCTTCCATAGGCGAGTTCAGCTATATGTTCGAATTTGTTCTGAAAAGGTAAACATATATAGCCAGCAGAACTCGAATGGCACCAAAAGAAATAATAATATGAAAAACATAAATAATAATTCACAAAATAAGAAACATAAAGTAAACCAAACTGTTACCTTCCTGTATGTAACAAAAGTTTGAGGTTAAAACAGTATTAGTCTACAAAATGTTAGTAAACAATAGAGAAATATAAAATAAAAATAAAGATAACAAAAATAAAAATCATTGCGGTGGTGGTGGTGGAGGCTGTGCTGGTCCCTGGCCTGTCTGAGCGAGGAGACGCTCTAGGAGCTGAGCGGTCCGCTGATGCTGCTGCGCTGCCTGTGCATGCAGCTCGTCGCTCCGGTCTAAACGCTGTGTGTCACCCGTGACTGCTCAGCCAGCATCCTCTGCTGAAACAAAGCCGTCGTCCCGAAGACGAGGTGCAGAAGAAGATGCACCGGGGCAGTCGCCACTACGTATACGAGGCGTACTAATATTTTTTTTTAAAAAAAAATAAAAGCAAACAAACATTAACAGCATAACAATTAATATTAAATATTTGAACAGAGTAATAGTAACATAAAAATTAATATCAAACAGAGTATTAATATTTGACATAAACAACTAGTAAATTAACAAAAATAGAAAATAAGAAGAACAATTAATATGAAATATAGACAGAATAATTATACAACAACAACATAAGAAGGAATATAACAAAAATAGACATCTATACCAAAATTCTGGAAAATTCGACAGAACCTCCCCTAAATTCTTCGTTTCTCCACAATTAATTCAGTCAGATTCAAGGGATTTTAATACCGTCATCAAACAAATCCATAATTAACAACCTATAATTCATAATCTATTCTTTTATAACAACAAGGCAAAATAGAATTAAAAAATTCTATTTTTTTAACAAGCAATTCGAAATGCTCTTCTACCTAAATTGGAATTCATATAAACACCAAATCTAAGTGTAATAAGTGAAGATTTAACCTGTGTATGTATATTATGATTAATAGAGGACAAATTCGAGGCAAAATTAGCAATTTAAGTTAAAATTTTCGAATTAGTGGAACTAGGGATTCAAAACTTCAGTCCTTATTTCTCTCAGTGTGGTTCATCATTTACAGATTTGAAGCTATAGAAACGCAGAGAGAATTGAAAAACGAAGATTCGGTACTAACCTTGTAGTGATTTGATGAAGAATTGAAGAAGAAGATGTGTTGAGTTGACGAGGAGGAGGGGTGAAATACCCCACCTAAAGTATGCTAAGTAAACATCAAATCATGATGATGTAGTAAGGCTAAAATATGCCTTAGAAAGATTGGTAGACAATTTAAACCAAGGAAAACACAAGAAAGTGCCTTAAGGGCAATCAGGGCAAAAACGTGCTCTAAGCTTGGAGAGACTTGGGTGAGTACCCAAATATCATGGTAAGACCTTAGTAATATTCTAATGGTCATTTTAAATCAATTAGCAAAGAAAACCAAGCTTGAAAACAAGTTAAAACACAAAATGTGCTTTAAGAAGTCTTAAAGCACATTTTTGAGAAATGTCTTAGAATTGAGTTTTGAGTGGCTAAATGTCCATCATTACTCTTTAATCAACATGTGTACTAATTAGTATCACATTAGGAGGTCTAAATCAATGGGAAATCAAAAATTTCAGAAATATGTGCACTGATTAGTGAATAGTAACTATTTAGTGCTAGTTAAGTTTTAATCAACTTAAGTCAATAAGTTGGTCAACAAAGACCATGACTAGCCTTATTTGATAAAGGGGCCGGTTTTCTAAGAGTGGTGAGTCACCACAAACATGTTAGTTAAGAGGGGAAAAGAGAGGTAAATAAAGTAAGGTAACTATTCACCTTTTAGTAAAATATCTATATAAGCTATTCTTCTTCTTCTCTCTCTTCATTTCCCCTCCTTCCACGATTTCTTCTTCTTCTTCTCTCTATTCCAAAACCGAGAGAGCTGCTCTTCCATGGTTCTACATCTTCAATCACTTGCCAAATACAACTCCAAGCTCCAAATCCAAACAAATTGCATATTTGTCTTAGTTAGGTCAAGACCTATCTTTCTATCTTTTCAATCTTTCAAAGCTCCATTTTGGTGCCATGAGAAAACTCCATTGATGGAGGAAAATCAAGTTTGAAGAGCTCATTAGCTTCTCCATTCTCTTAAGGTAAAGAAAATGTAAGAAAAACCATGTTTCCATCATTCCTTATACATGGCCGAAAATTCTTCTCATGGGGCTATGTTTTTATGCCTTGTTCTAGCTTGATTATTCACCAAGGACTAGTGGAGGTCCTATTTCATTCAATGCCAAAGTCTACCTTGAGACTTCAAAGGTAATCATCCACTTTTATGCCTTAGAACACATTTCTAACCTAGGTTTTCATTCCTTGAGGTTAGTGCATTGTTTAGTACTCATATGGTCCTTAAATATTGATTAGAACATTGGCAAAAGGAATTTAAGTGGTGGCCGAGATCTATGCAAGAAGAAGGCCTAAGGAGGAGATTAAGATAAGCTTGAGAAAACAAGGTAAAATGCTTACCTAATGGTGGTTTAAGATTAAGGAATGAGTTTTAGATAAATACCAATGTGGCTTAGAGCTTACATTGTGTATTGGGTTATATAACCTAAGGAAAAGAACTTAAACAAGCTTATGAATTTGTGATTAAGGAGCTAATGAGAATGAGTTAGTAATATAAGTTTAAGGTGGATTTTAAGAGCATTATAACTACTATGAGATTGATGAGTGTATTTGCAGGTTGAAAGCGTATATATGTGGGAAATTCAGTGTTTAAGTTAAGTCATTTAAGGGCCTAAGAGCCATGTCATTTAAGAGCCTTAGTGCTATGCAATTTAAGATTATTGCAATATATTGAGTTTGTTGTGAATGAGTTGGTTTGGGTGATGAGATATGATGAGAGAAAGAACTTGAGGTGTGTGAGATGGTTAAATGAGGAAAAATAATGTGTTTGGGCATGCTATGATGCTAGAGGTGCTATGGCAAATTTGAGTAGAAAATAAGTGTTGAGGCGATGGTGGTGAACTAATATGACCTAGGATTTACTAGGAATAAATTATGAGGAATTTGAGTGGAGATTAGTTAATAAGGAGTCCTTGAGGTTTAGGATGACCTAGAGATGTCTAGGAGGAGTTAGAGGAATGGTGAGTGTTTTGAGCACACCAAAATCATGAGATGAGGAATATAAGAAGTGTGCAGAAGATTAAGGAGAAGGTGTAATGATTAAGGTGATTTGAATATGTTCTAAGGGGAAATAATGACTAAGGAAGTACTAGGAAGTTTTAGAGGTGGTCTTGATGAAAAAGGGGTGAGATAAAGTGTGGTAATGAGTTATAATGACTTAGGCATTACCTTGGAGGATTTAAGAATAAGAGAATGTAATTGAGCATGTAGGACTTAGGCAAATGTTGGTAACCAACTAGGAAGGAAATAAGGTGTTGGAGGATGGAAGCTTAAGCTTAGGAAGGAACTTTAAGTAAAGGCATAAAAAGAGTTTTAGATAGTGAGAGATGCTTGGGAGATGATGTTATAGTGGAGAAGAGAACATTTGGCATAGTGGTTACACTAGGTATGAACCACCACCTAGAAACCTAGAGGAAGCACTACAAGTGTTAGCATTATTACAAGGAAAATGCATAATGACTAAGGTGGATCTTGGTGGATGATTTAAGGTATTTAAAGAAGGGCTTAAGGTGTATTGAGGTGCCCAAATGAGGTTATAACATATTAGAATATATGAGGAGAAGTTTGGAGTTGAAAGAGAATTTAGAAACAAGTTTCTAGAGCCGACCGCCCTTAGGACCGGACTTGCAAGGTCGGTCGGGCTCTGTTACACTACCGGAAAATGTTTCTGGAATGGACCGGACATGGGACCGGACTTGTCAAGTCCGGTCGGGCATGAATTTTGTACGGTAATAAGTCTCTGGAATCGACCGGACATAGGACCGGGAATGTAAGTCCGGTCGGAGTGAATTTTCCAACGGTTAAAAGGGTACTGGAATGGACCGGACTTGGCAAGTCCGGTCGGTAAGTCCGGTCGAGCCTAAAAACAAAAAAAAAGAGAAATTTTAAATTCTAAGAATGGCAATGGGTAATAAGGTATGCCTTTGGTAGGGTAGTAATGATTGAGACCCTAAGAACTTAAGAGATTAAGTTAAGTTAAGTATAAACTTGAAAGTTTAAGATTAAGTTTGTAAGATTAAGTGTAAGACCTAAGAGGGTTAGGTGGGGATCGTTAAGGGTTAAGTAAGTTAAGTAAGTTGAATTAAATTAAGAGATTAACAACCTAAAACTGAATGAATGTTTTAGGACTTGGGAGTTTGGACTCCGGAAGAGAGTAAGCAGCCGAACGACCAACGGTGAACGGTATAGTTCTCTTGTGACCTGCTTGCTAACGAGGTGTCCCTCGGCTTGTGTGCTATTTGTTTTGTGTGCTCACTAAACAAGATAAAGCATGCAACCGGAACATATTATATATATTGTATTGTTGTGTGATGTTTGAAAACTAACACAACATACCGTGAGAACTTACTAACCAATGTTTAGTAAGGAATTGAGTGAGACTAAGGAACGCCCCTAATAAGGGACGATATAAACCGAAAGAGGTTAACCAACAAACATGGTCTTGAGACTATACTAACTGGAACATGAGTGAGGAAACCCGGGACCGATCTCCGGTCATGCATGCTAAGGAAAGGGGGTCGGTATCTATAGCAGATTCGACTTCCGATTAAGGACTAGTCCTCGGACTAGTAGCCTTGGGTCGGTTGACCGGCTCGGCTACATGGACATCCAGTCCAAGGTAGGTGGCTTTAAGATGGCGTGGGGGGATCAAGCCTACATCCCCAACAATTAAGAATGTTGTTTATTGCTGGTAAGTGTCCTGCTGCTGGCTAGGGTTAACCAAGCCCTATAAAAATAAACAACGAATTAAGGGCTAACCTATTCCAATGAGAGAACGGTTGGCATACTTAAGTTAAGATTAAGATAAGTTACAATCATTCCCTTTTAAAAGATGATTTGTATCGTTAAGATTAAGATTAAGTTAAGACTAAGATTAAGGTGAGGTTAAGATAAGTTGCAACCATTCCTTTTAAAGGATGGTTTGTATTATTCAGATTAAGGTAAGTTACATCCACTCCTTATTAAAGGATGGTTGTTCTAAGATTAAGATAAGACTAAGAGTGAGGTGAGATAAGGATGGAATAAGATTAGGAGGGAACATTACTTAAGGAGTTAAATAATTAACTCTCTAATTAAGGGAACGCATTTAAGTCGTTCATTGTGTGTGAACTTGATTGTTCATATCTGAGTTGTTGTTTACTGCACTTACTATTAATTGTGCATCTAATCAACCTCCATGCTATCGACAATTAGTCGTCGTAGCCACGTTAGCTTGGGGGCCATGAGGGGATCGTACCAGCATTCGTGCTGACCCCCTTGGGGCTGTTTTTACTACACAGGTACAACAGGAAGCGGCCGTCGCGAGGGTAAGAAGAGGATACAAGTGTTAAGGGTTAAGAGTGGCCTACGAGTTGTGCATGTACACTCGTATGGCAATATGAGTTAGTAAGATGTATAGGATGTGAGGGTTGTAAGAAGGATATGTAAATGTTTAAGGTTGTTGCACTAATGTTCGGTATATTCTGTAGTCAGACCGTGGCAAGGTCCTGGATTTGTAAAGAATTCCGCTGCGATATGTTTATATATATACTGTTAAGTTGCGAGACCACATTTGGACTGAGTTGGGGTGTTACAAGGGGAGTCGCGCGGCTGGTGTTCTCCTTGGCGTCGGGTTGATTTCGAAATTTTGAGAATTTGGGGAAGAACTCGAAAACGCGTCGTTAGCTTCTTTTTTTTTTTTGCGAGAGACTCGTCCGCCCGTATTTAGGCGGTCAAGGCTTGTGTATGGACCGCGTGTTATTAGGCGGTCACGCCTATTTGTTTCTGTCTGGCGTCCGCTTGTTAAGAGGCGGACAAGCTTCAGTGGCGTCCGCTTGTAAAGAGGCGGACAAGGCTGTGTGGCGTCCGCTAGACAGGAGGCGGACAAGGCCTGTTCGTTTTTTTTTTATTTAAACGAAACATGTTTCGTAACAGAATAATAAAGTTATATAATCATAAGTTAGTAATAAAAATGACATAAAATTAGAAGTTAATTTACAGAAAATTAAATGTTAGTAATTAGTTGACAGAATATTAACGTTAGTAGTTAGAGACAATGGAAAGAAATGACAGAAAATTAAATGACAGAAATTATAAGTTAGTAGTTACTATGGAAATTGAAGGACAATGGAAATTAGATGTCAGAAGTTAGATGTCCAAAGTTAGATGGCCAAAGTAAGGTGTCCAATGTCAGATGTCCAATTAATATTAACAGATTATTAGATAATTATTATTAACAAAATATAGTAGATAATTAATATTAACGATAAACAAAATATTATAGAAATAATATTAACATAATAAAGAGAGCAAAAATTTATAATTAACAGGTGAATAATCCGGGGCTTAGGAACTAGAATAAATCTAGTCCCCGGCAACGGCGCCATTTTGCAGACGTTGTAAAATGAGTGGTTATATCGGGTGTAATTAACATAAAAGAAAAGAAGTTAAAACTCAAAATAAACGTCGGGCTGCAAACAAAATCCCGGTCGTGGTAGTATGGTAAAAATGTAAGCGACCGGATGTCGAACCGTGGGACTAATGTGCATATTATAGTACCTAAGCGTGTCACAAGATGGGGGATTAATTGACTTGTTTTTATAAATTAAAAGGAAAGATTAAATAAACTAAGTTAACAGATAAACTAAACGGGACTCCGGTTCAGATTAATATTATCTGCTTTCATGCTAGGTCTACTGGTTTAATTATAACTGTTTGGCAAGATTCCTGTTATTTTCTTAAGGTCCGATGAAAACTCATAAGAACTCGTTTACCTGTAATGCAAGGTCCGATGAAAACTCAAGCAAAATGCCTGTAAACGGCAGAGGAGTGTTGAGGGATTACATTTGCAACTGAGTACTAACTTAAACGATGAAAATAAGTTTCCCCCAGTTTTACGGCTTAATTAACCCATCTGTTTCCAACCGATGAAATCAAAAACAGACTTAGTAAAGCATTTTAATAAATTCATGAGGTTTATTAAAAAGATGCGAGAAAACCTTTAAACGTAACAAACTTCATTAAAATTAAAACCAGTAAAATATAGTGCATAATTGATACAGATACATAATAATTATTCCCAGAGCAAACGTAAACTAGCCTAACATATTAAATAGTTTGATCTTCTATATTAAATACGTGAGACTAGAGGTGAGAATAATGAGATGAAAAGAAAACAAATGGAGAAGCGGGAGATTAGAAATGAAATGAACGAGTGAGTGAAAGTGTAGTGGTACGAAGATGGAATGATGGTGTGAATTGGAACTCCAGGAGGAACCACGGACAGAACCTCTCGAAGGACACTGGAGAGATGTTTTGAGCGTTGTATTTATAGAGGAAGAAGAAGCAGAGCAGCAGCTCATTGATTGAGCTCGTTGATTGCAGCCTCATTGATTGCAGGGGACATGAAAATAAGCGTGAGTGATTTCAGGTAGGCGCCGACTGCTTAAAGGATAGGACGAAATCAAGTTGCACAACGAGTCAGCGAAGAAGATAACCCCGTTGATTTCCTGTACATTTTCACGTGTCCGCTAGATTTCATGCGGTCTCCTCTCTATCTTGTCCGCCTGTTATGAGGCGGTACTGCTCTGTCTCGTCCGCCTGTAAAGAAGCGGGTTCCTCTTAATGGCTTGTGTCACGTCCGCATGTTATGTGGCGGTTGCTCCCTTAGTGTTGTCCGCTCATATTGGGGCGGTTGCCCATCTAGTGTTGTCCGCCCATTATAAGGCGGTACAGAGGCGGACACGGCACACAAATAAGCCAGTGCGTGCTTCTCGCGTGGCTTTGTTTAATCCTTATAAGTATAAGTGTCTTTCTTGTCATTTTTCCTATAATTTAACACATATAATACATCAGTAATACTACAACATAATTATAGGAAAAATCCAAGATAAGTGAGAAACATTACTAAAAATGTAACACCCCATACGATAACAACTCTATCTCCGGTCTAAACGTCACGGTCATTAAGCTAATCACAGCGGGAAGAACTCTAACTACCGAGGGTGATACAATAACGATAACCACCCATATGGTTACCGGGTCCACACTACTGCAACTTACAGTCCCGGTCTGATAAAAGAAATACCAACATAACTGACACAATTTACAACACCTGATTACCGAGTGCTAAAAGTATTTACAACAGGGCTCACAGCCCGCCAAAAGAATACAAGTTTATGGTCATACAACTACTCCATGTTCTCTCCTAACAAAAGCAACAGGTGTACCACATCGTACACCGACTATACTAGGGCCACGAGCCCGTGTACAACTCGGTACACCGCCCCACCTACTATTAACAACCAAAAGCATAACGTCTCGGACTCCGTAACTAGCAACCGTCTCGTGTACCTGTAAGAATAGGAAAAATGGTGCCCGTAGGGGCTCAGCTAAAGCTGCATATGGTAATCGCATACCCCGCGTACTAGCGAGGGTACGCTAACTACTTGGTCGTCAACATGCGGTTCATTATTATTCAACAAGCATGCAATTAACAACAACAATACATCCACATATAATAATACCCACACACAGAGTAAATCACAACAGTGGAAACATTACAAGTTCCCCACTCATTGGTCACTGAGGCCTTGAGGTTCTCCCTCAAGATTCACACCTCATCTCGTGTTAGCCAAATTCTCATCCGGGTTAGACGGATGCTCATAACTCTTATCTCTTGATCATATTTCTCGCACCAGGCATGATCCACACTTAACCATTATTTATCTCACGAAACAATTACTCAGTTAAGTCGGGTGACCTCCGGGCAGAGAAGTAGCATACACACCACAACTCACCACCGGGCTTCAGGTTTGGCTTACTTCCCCGGGCTGTGACCTTACGGTTCAGAACCATGGTGGGAAGGTTAGGCCAGAACTCGGTAAGCAATCTCTCTTGCTTCCTCATTCTCACGCGTGGCCGACACTCTATCGGTCTCCTCTCATCATTAGTTACCATCTCCAGGTTAGGTAAGTCAGAAGGTTAGTGTGTTAGTGAGAGCATCTCAAACACATGAATTCTTCCCTTTCAACATTTCATGAATTATACAAACTAGTCTTACAAGACATAGTTCATTGGGTGCAAGGTCAAGCACACAATGTACAAGGTAGTACTTTAATCACATTCATGCATTTAATCTTGATTAGGTGATTGCACATAAACACACAAACACACAAATCAGAGTAACCAAGTTAGGATACAGGGCATGAGAAACCATACCGTTCACCGTCGTATCTTGCCGTTGACTTACTCTCTCGGAGTCCAACTAATCAAGTCCTATAACATACATTAATTCGGGAGGTCAATTAACACAATTATTACCTAACACGTTACTCCACTAACGTTTCCCGTACTTTACTCACTTAGTCATTAAGTTTCAAGCTTAAACCTCACAAGTTCATGTTTCACATTTCTCTTAGTCTTGTTTAAGCTCTTAATGACCTTCACATGTCATTAGTCACGTGCTAATTAACCTATATTATCATTACCAAACCATTCCCTAACTTTTACAACCAAAAACTCCTTTTCATTTCCAAAATTTGACCTAGTTTCTCCTAGAATTTTGTCACACCAAAGCATACTGTTTTCTCCATTACACACTCAAGGGCACTAAACCATCAAGCACACTCTTCTTTCTTAGTTAGGTTCCCAAACTTAAACCACTCAACTAAAACTTCCTAAACAACCTAATTTCTTCCTTTAAAACAGAACACTCAACCATCCATCCTAGGTGAATTTTGACAGCACCTATTTACTTCTCTAATCATTTTCACCACACTACAAAAGTTGACAACCCACATCTCCCACCTGTTTTGTTTAAACACTTATAACACAACAAAATCCCATTTGCTCACATATGTAAAAAACTTAACTTCTAAGTTTAATTGCACACTCACACACATTAAAACATTCTCTTCAAACTATCAATATCGTAGTACCAAGACTACACAAACTCAAAGTTATTTATTCAACAAAAGCATCAATTTCTCAAGGGAATAAAACCAATACAAGGTGAGCTTTTTACCTTGTTTCACTTTCAGTTTACACTCCCCTTCTTCCTCTTTATCTAGTTCCCTCTTTCTCCTCTTGTTTTTCCACACCACACAAGGCCTTGGATTGCCAACTACAACCGCAACCCACCACACATACATAATCAATTCACTTTCCTCCACAAAACCTAATATATATATTAAGTGCTAGTTTTCAAAGTTTAACCTTGATTTTACCTTAGAGAACCAAATGGTTGGATTGGCAATCAATTGGAGAAGTTTTTCCAACACCCACAAAAACTCACGGCTCGACTGAAATGAGGGGGAAATTCCACGTGAGTGAAAAAGTCTCACAATTGGTAAAATAAGCTTGAAATGGTATATATACTTACTTATATATACCTTAAGGCACTAAGGAAGAGAAGAAGAGTTGAAATCTACTCTTCAACTCCAAAAGCTCCCACGTCGATGGAGATGAAAACGGAGGAAACGAAACTTTGATGGGTGGAGATCGAAGCTCTCACCGAGACGAGTTCAACGGTACCATTTCGTGTGATTCAGTGGAGGGAGAAATGAATGAGATGGAGGTGAGACAAGAGGGTGATTTGGGGTGCTGTTCGTGTCGCGAGGAAGAAGGAGAAGGGTAGAGGTCTGGGCAAAACAAAGCGTGAATGAAGAATAGAAAATGAGGAGGTGAGTTCTATTTTACTTTTTAACTTTATACTATTTACTTTCTTTATTTATTTGTTTGTCTTGTTATCACTTAATAGCTAACAAGCTATTAATGGGTGTATACTCATTAATTAAAACCGGCCCACACTAATTAATAGCTCGGGTCGTTTTTCGTCTTTTAAATTAAACGCGTTAATCTCCCGGTTTGACACTCATTTACCGGGTCCGTTTTCCGGAATTTTGCCGTTTAATTTTTTAATAGCTCTAGACCCACACTATGGTCTAATTATAGATATTTAACTAACTATAATTATTACGAGTTAATTTAACCCGTTTAAAATCATATTTTCCCCGGTTTCTCGAAAAGCGCGTTTAAAGCTCGTTTGCGTTTTTAACTCGTTTTACGAATCCGTTTTCTCGGGAATCGTTCCTACATATTTATTTAGGATAATTAAGCTTTAAAATATTTAATTAGCCTAATTAATCACTGTTTTAAATCCGGGGTATTTCAACCTACCCCCCTTAAGGAACTTTGCCCTCAAAGTTGGTCCAAGTAGTGGATTAATAGCTTCAATTATTTGACAAGTCGCTTGTCAAAATCATACATAACACAACACACAAGTTGTACACATGCAGATATCATATCTGTCAACAAGTTCACAAACAAATCTCACACATACATTCATAGCAACATGCACATACATACACTGTGCAACAAGTGCCATACACACATTGTGCAAACAAGCACCATCATGCAAGCAACACACTGCGAGCACTAACAACACTACAACCAATACTCTGGTTGTTACACCGTGTCAAACAAAATGTAAACATATACATACAAGCAAAGCTATCCCGAAGCAATGCTAAAACAAAACGGTCCTACCCCCCTTAAAAGGGGTACGCCCCGTACCCTCACGACACCAGACAATCTAGTCTACAAACAGTGTCGGGTACTTCGCCCTCATGGCGTCCTCTACTTCCCAAGTTGCCTCCTCGACGTCGTGGTTCGACCACAAGACCTTGACCATCCGCACTGACTTGTTGCGGGTGTCTCTCGTCTTGGTGTCAAGGATGCGCAAGGGAGTCTCAACGTACCTCATCGTCGGCTCAAGGGATATGTGATCAGGCTCTAAGACATGAGATGGATCGGCTATATACTTCTTGAGTTGTGAAACATGAAAGACATCATGCACACGACCCAAGTCTGCAGGTAACGCTAACCTGTAAGCTACAGCTCCGATCCTTTCCGTGATCGTATAAGGCCCAACGTATTTCGGGCTCAACTTGCCTTTCTGACCGAATCGGAACACGCCCTTCATCGGTGAGACGCGTAGAAAACACCTGATCGCCCACAGTGAACTCGAGGTCGCGTCGGCGTACATCGGCATAAGACTTTTGTCGATCCTGGGCCGCTTTCAGATTCGCTCGAATTTGTTGCACTTCAGATTGCATCTGCTCAAGGTATTCCGGTCCCAACAATGACCGCCTCACTGGACTCATCCCAACACAATGGAGTACGACACGGTCTGCCATACAAGGCTTGGAAGGGTGACATCTTGATCGAAGCGTGGTAGCTGTTGTTATAAGAGAACTCGATCAGATGTAACTTGTCCACCCAATTCCCCTGGAAATCTAAGGCGCATGCTCTCAGCATGTCCTCCAGTGTCTGGATGGTCCGCTCTGTCTGACCGTCAGTCTGTGGGTGGAAGGCTGTACTGAGCTTCAGTTCAGTACCAAGCGCTTCACGTGTGGCTCTCCAGTATCTCGAGAGAAACCTGGTGTCGCGGTCAGACACAATCGTCTTAGGAACTCCATGATGTCGAATAATCTCTCGATCAAATATCTCAGCAAGCTTTGCTACCTTCCAAGTGTCCCTCATAGGTATGAAGCGGGCCACCTTGGTAAGGCGATCGACAATCACCCAGATCATGTTGAGTCCTCCCCTAGCAGATGGGAGTCCAACAACAAAATCCATCGATATATCATGGAACTTCCATTCAGGAATCGGCATAGGTTGCACCATTCCTCCAGGTCGACGGTGCTCAAACTTCACTCTCTGGCAAGTGAGGCACCTCAAGACAAACTCATTCACATCCGATTTCATTCCCGACCACCAGAAATACCTCTTCATACCTTTGTACATCTTAGAGGCTCCTGGATGGACAGATAATGAGGAACAGTGGGCTTCTCGCAGAATGCGATCCCTCAGCTCAGCATTGCTTCGGGGAACGCATAATCTGCCGTTCAGTCGGATCAGACCATCGTCGTGGAGCCTGAAGTCATACTTCCGGTGCTCAAATGTGCCGTCGATGATACTCTGTCTGATCTCAATCATATATGGGTCTTTCATCTGAGCGTCTCGCACCTCATCAACCAAGCTGGAAGAGGCGAGCAGCGAATGGAGCGAGTGTGCTCGACGACTCAGTGCATCCGCCACGACATTCGCCTTCCCTTCTTTGTACTGAAGGTCGATGTCATAGTCTGAAAGGAATTCCATCCATCTCCTCTGCCTGAGGTTCAACTCTTTCTGCGTGAAGACGTACTGCAGGCTCTTGTGGTCGGAGTAGATGGTAACACTAACCCCATAAAGATAATGCCGCCATATCTTCAATGCGAAGACAATGGCTCCCAACTCGAGGTCGTGGGTGGGGTAGTTCTCCTCATGCTTCTTCAGCTGACGGGAGGCGTAAGCAACTACCTTGCCGTGCTGCATGAGTACGCATCCAAGGCCTCTGCCTGATGCATCACAATAGACTTCGAATCCCTCTGAACCCTCAGGAATGGTAAGGACGGGCGCAGAGGTCAACGAGTCCTTCAGGCTCTGAAAGGAAATCTCGCAGTCATCGGTCCACACAAACTGTGCGTCCTTCTTCATCAAAGTTGTCATAGGCTTGGCGACCTTTGAGAAATCCTTCACGAACCTTCTATAATAGCCGGCTAGCCCAAGGAAGCTCCGGATGTCGGAAACATTCCTGGGTCTAGGCCACGAGCGAACTGCTTCAATCTTAGCCGGGTCGACTGAGATACCCGCGCTTGATATCACATGACCAAGGAATGAAACTTGGTCAAGCCAGAATTCACACTTAGAGAATTTCGCATACAGTTGGTTCAAACGGAGTGTCTCGAGTACTTGCCTCAGGTGGCTCTCATGCTCCTCTCTGGATTTCGAATATACCAGAATATCATCAAAACACCACAACCGATGTGTCTAGCTGATCGCTGAACAGTCGGTTCATCAGATCCATGAACTTCGCAGGCGCATTCGACAGTCCGAATGGCATCACTGTAAACTCATAGTGGCCATATCTCGTACGGAATGCAGTCTTCTCAATGTCCTGCTCTCGGATGGCTATCTGATGGTATCCGGATCTGAGATCAATCTTAGAGAAATAGAGGCTCCCTTCAATTGATCAAACAGATCATCTATACGTGTAAAGGGTACTTATTCTTGATGGTGACCGCATTGAGCTCGCGGTAGTCGATGCAGAGGCGGAGGCTACCGTCCTTCTTCTTCACGAAGAGGACCGGTGCTCCCCAGGGTGATACGCTCGGGCGTATAAATCCCTTGTCGAGCAGATCTCGAAGCTGCACTCTCAACTCGGCCATCTCTGCCGGTGCTAATCGGTACGGTGCTCTGGCTATGGGTCCGGTACCAGGCAAAAGCTCAATCTCAAACTCAACCTCCCTCTGAGGTGGCATGCCGGGGAGTTCCTTCGGAAATACATCCGGGAACTCCGACACTACCGGAATATCGGTGCTGAAATCAGGGTCTCTCTCAAAATCTTGCACATAACAAAGGAATACCTCGTGCCCCTTTCTGAGCTCTCGGTACATGGCCATGGCGGTGATGACTCTAGTCGAAGGCTCTCTAGGCCTCTGGCGGTATGAAACTGCAACCCCAGACGGACTCCTGAGCAGCAATCTATGCTCGGCACAAAGGATTCTCCCCTTATGCCGCTCCAACCAATTCATCCCAACTATCAAGTCGAAGCCAAGACCACTGAATTCGATGAAGGATATGGGGAACTGCTCGCCCCTGATTCGGATGGTGGCATCTCGGTAGTACTTCGTGCAACGCACTCGCTCCTTCGACGGGAGTGTCACCATAAAGTCGGGTAACTCAACCGTATCTAGCCCCAACCTTCTCGCGAATGACGGCGAGACAAAGGTGGGTGGGCGCCGGAGTCGAATAGCACGGAGGCATCAATGCCATTAACCGGAAAGGTCCCCGTGAGGATCGTGCCGCTTTCACCGGCCTGTGCCTCAGTAAGTATACTCAGGCTACCTTCCGTACCGAGTCCACGTCCTATATTTATAAGCTTTATGAGTTCGATGGTAAAATGCAAGTGGAAAGATTGATAAAGAACACTGCTTTATTATAAAAAATTCATGGTACACACGGTGTTTGGTTGCAACATTACTAAGATATTACATGGAATTACATAACTAATATTTCCTAAAGGTGAGGTTCAGGCGCCCTGGTTTCATGTGCGTGGCATTAATCACAGTCGATGGTGCCGTATTCAACTTGATCCTCTTGATACCGTGATACAGCATCCTCGACTCACCACCCATGACCAAGACATCTCCTGACCTAAGGACAATTTTCTCCGCGCGATTTGCATGCTTCTGCTCGCCATACAGGAATTCGGCGTCGTCACCGATGGACCAAGACACTACGGGCAATCCCTTTTCAAGGGATTCCGCTGTCTCGTCCTTATCTTGGTGTAAACCAAGTCGTCCTCCTTCTTGGTAGAAGTTAACAATACAAATATCTGCTTCAAGTGCAGGTACGGGATCAGCTTCAAGCTGTTGTGCAATTCCTACGGCTTGTGTAACACCGTTTGGAATTCTCCAGGTATTTTAGGTGGTGTTGCTTCATCATCTGCTCGTTGCTTGTGGTAGGTGCGGGTGTAAGGATTCCACTCCTTCCCCATGCACATCATTTTTAGTTTCATTGTTGCTCACCGGGGTATTCTGGTGTGTAAAACCCTCCTGGGCTTGCTCCGAGTTTGTTGCAGCATCGGATAATGGCAACTTGTGCTTCGGGTGTCAGGTATCCCCTTAATAATAACATACCTGGGCGGATAACCTGACACTTGTCGATGGTGTGTAGTAGTGGTGTGTGGTGATGTCGGACTCTTCAAGGGTCGGTTCAGTCGGTATAGGATAGCAGATGTGGAAGGTCCCTAAGTGGTGAGTTCAACTTATAAGTTCTAATCTTGTTTCTCAATTCATGTTCTAACTATATGTTAGTTCTATGTCATTCACTGATGCAGGTAATTAAGACTGTAGTCATGCTCTCAAGGATTAAAGGTGTGTGAAAGTACCTGAACCGGTCTTCTGACCAGCTCCCTCTGAGCGATCTATGATGTGAAGGGCGGACTGTCTCTGCGGTGCACCTTTCGGAGCACCTCTAGGTCCCCTGCCCTGCTGGCCATACTGGGTCTGTGGTCTGAGTATCACCTGTTGCTACCTCTTTGCCCTCTCTCTGCTTGAACTCCTGGCTGTTGCCCTTCTTGGTAGGGCACTCATAGGCACGGTGCCCCATCTTATGGCAGCTATAACACCTGACCTCTCTTCCCTGGCAATCAGTGCCGGGGTGGTCGTTCTTGCAATACTTGCAACTGTAGGCCCGTCCATCAGAGTTGCTCTTGCCAGAGCCAGATCCAGAACCTGAAGCATTGAGAGTTAGCAAAGTTCGATACACTGAGCTTAGGAACACACAAGTGTTGCTTATTGAAAAGCTTACCCTTAGGTGGGTGAGACCTCAGCGGCTTCGCTGCTATCGGCGCGGAATAGGCGAGCCGTAATGGCTCAGCTGCCTTGCCCTTCTCAGCATGGGCACCGCTCTCCTCAGTGGTAGACTTCTGGGTTTGGGTCGGGTGGGTGTACTTCCCTTTCTTCTTTCCCCATCCTTTTCCTTGGGTCTGCTCCCCAGAGCCAGAACCCTTGTTGCTGATCTTGCGCTTTTGCGCATTCTCCTCGTCCCTTAGCTGGACGGTAATCTCAACTCTCGATGCGGCATGGTAACACTCCTGATAATAGGACATTAGTTGGTATTCTTACACAAGAAGAGCACTAACTGTATTGACTATAGCATTAAAACTCAAACCGTCGTTTACCTGCAGAGAGGTGAACCGGGTGTATCCTGAGCCATACTGTGATACCCATGTAGGGGTCACCTCCCACATCGACCGGGAGAGTGCACGAACCACACCTTATAGGTGTGGGGATACTCTCCCCTTGTGAGAGGCCTCCGGAGAGGTGTGTATATCCTCCCGAACAAAACCCCGAGACTGGGGACAATATCCACTGAGTAGAGGGCTTTCCGCTTCCGCTGGGCCACTCTGGTGAGAGGCCTTTGAGTGGTGTGAGTACATCACCCTCAGAAACAAAACCGTGCGGGCTGCGGCCCAAAGCGGACAATATCTCACATGTGGGTTAAGACTGGGCTGTTACATATGGTATCAGAGCCAGGCCCAGGTCGGTGTGCCAGCGAGGACGCTGGGCTCCCAAGGGGGGTAGAGTGTGATACCCAGTGTAGGGGTCACCTCCCACATCGACGGGAGAGTGCACGAACCACACCTTATAGGGTGGGGATACTCTCCCCTTGTGAGAGGCCTCCGGAGAGGTGTGTATATCCTCCCGGAACAAAACCCCAAGACTGGGGACAATATCCACCGAGTAGAGGGCTTTCCGCTTCCGCTGGGCCACTCTGGTGAGAGGCCTTTTGAGTGGTGTGAGTACATCACCCTCAGAAAACAAAACCGTGCGGGCTGCGGCCCAAAGCGGACAATATCTCACATGTGGGTTAAGACTGGGCTGTTACAAAAAATGCTGCAAATTATAAGGTGATTAAACCTTAATAAGTCTATATGTTTTGCACTTATCAATAGCTTCTCTAGTATCTTATCATGCCAAAACACATTATTTTTCCTCGTTCAACCATCTCACCCACCAAGTTCTTTCTCATCATATCTCATCACCCAAACCAACTCATTCACAACAAACTCAATATATTGCAATAATCTTAAATTGCATAGCACTAAGGCTCTTAAATGACATGGCTCTTAGGCCCTTAAATAACTTAAACTTAAACAATGAATTTCCCACATATAAAAGCTTTCAACCTGCAAATACACCCATCAATCTCATAATAGTTATAATGCTCTTAAAACTCATCTTAAACTTATATTACTAACTCATTCCCATTGGCTCCTTAGTCACAAGTTCACAAGCTTATTTAAGTTCTTTTTCCTTAGGTTATATAACCCAATACACAATGTAAGCCCTAGGATACATTGGTACTCATCTAAAACTCATTCCTTAAACCACCATTAGGTAAGCATTTTACCTTGTTTTCTCAAGCTTATCTTATCATCCTCCTTAGACCTTCTTCTTGAATGAATATCGGCCACCACTTAAACTTCCTTTGCCAATGTTCTAACCAATATTCAATGACTCACATGAGTACCAAACAATACACTAACCTCAAGGAATGAAAACCTAGGTTAGAAATGTGTTCTAAGGCATAAAAATGGATGATTACCTTTGAAGTCTCAAAGTAGACTTGGGCATTGAATGAAATAGGACCTCCACTAGTCCTTGGTGAATAAATCAAGCTAGAACAAGGCATAAAAACAAGGCCCCATGAGTAGTAATTTTCGGCCATGTGGAAGGAATGATGGAAACATGGTTTTTCTTACATTTTCTTACCTTAAGAGAATGGAGAAGCTAATGAGCTCTTCAAACTTTTTTTCCTCCATCAATGGAGTTTTCTCTTGGCACCGAAATGGAGCTTTGAAGGATTTGAAAAGATAGAAAGATAGGTCTTGGCCTAACTAAGAGAAATCTATACTTGGTTTTTGATTTGGAGCAAAGATGAACACTTGGTGAGCATTTGAAGGTGGAGCTTCCATGGAGGCAGCCCTCTCGGTTTTAGAACAAGGGAGGAGAAGAAGAAACCGTGGGAAGAAGAGAAATGAAGAGAGATAAGAAGTAAGGTAGGCTGATATAAGATATTTGCTTTATAAAAGCAAATAGTAACTCCTTACTTATCTCTTCTTTCTTCCTTATTTGACTACTCATGGTGACTCATCCTCCCTTAGAAAACCGCCCCCCTATTAATTAAGGCAAGTCATGGTCTTGTTTGACCAATTAATTAGACTTAAGTGATTAAAGACTAAACTAGTCACTATTTGGCACTATTCACTAATTAGTGCACATATTCGTGAAATTTTTGATTTCCCATTGATTTAGGCTTCCTAATGTGATACTAATAGTACACATGTTGATTAAAGAGTAATGATGGGCATTTAGCCACTCAAAACTCAATTCTAAGACAATTTCTCAAAAATGTGCTTTAAGACTTCTTAAAGCACATTTTGTGTTTAAGCTTGTTTTTGAGCTTGGTTTTCTTTGCTAATTGATTTAAAATGTCCATTAGCATGTTACTAAAGTCTTATAATGGTATTTGGGTGCTAATCAAAGTCACTCCAAGCTTAGAGCACGTTTTTGCCCAAATTGCCCTTAAGGCACTTTCTTGTGTTTCCCTTGGTTTAAATTGTCTACCAATCTTTCTAAGGCATATTCTAGCCTCCTACATCATAATTTGATGTTTACTTAGCATACTTAGGTTTGGGGTATTTCAGAACCACTATAATCTTCGGTGTTCTATTCGTTTGTGAGATGTGGGGGATAAATTATACCTTTTCATTCCTTATTCTAAATTTTTTCTTTAGAATTGAATTTGCAAGAGGCTTGAAATTTTCCCAAGTAATATCTTTTGATTATGTTGCTGGTGTGGTTAACACACACTCCTTTTGGTTAAAACCTGTTTCAGAAGTTAGTTAGAAATAAAAATTACGCGCTATGATGTCTAGTTTTGCTGCCATTTGAAAATCTGATAAAATATGTGATTTTTTACTTAACTTTTGTTGTTTTAGTGAAATTTTGTTGCTAACTTTGTCTTCATGCATTTTAAAGCTTTCATGCAAGTAATTTATTTGACTGAAAAACTTGGACAAATAAAGATTGAATGCTCATTTAGTGTTAGTCTTGCTTCTATTAGTTGCTCGTGCTCGTTCCGTTTGTTATTATTGTCATGTATCTTCTCCTAGGTGTTACTTTGCAACTGTAAGAGTTGTTACATAGCAGTACTAGGCTTCCTCATACCTTTGCTTTGGGCTAATAAATAAGCATGATAAGAATCTTTTAAAGTTGTAGAAGAACGATTAATTCCTTGGAGATATTGCTTATCATCATTGGTAATATGCTTGCTCTCTCCTGCAGAACTTGCTGGCAGAACAGAGACAATTTTATGTTTTTCTTTCTTTTCAATTGATCATGTTCCTGTAGATTCCATTTGAACTTTGTTCCTTTTTTAACATTCATCAGGATCATTATTTGTATGCTCGAAGGTGTGTGAGCATCAGTTCATTTTCCGTCTTTGTTGCTTTGTGCTCGTAAAACTGTTTTATGTTCGAAAATAGTGGTTTCTTACAGATAACTTCAATACGTATTGTTTTCTCCTGCTGCCCTCACTGTTCACAGTTGTTTGTGTTAAAACCATGAGCTTGTCGAGTTTGATTTGTTTTCTGAGCTAAATATTCTCGTATTAATTCTAATATTTGGTTCTTTTAGAGGAGGGCCTGGGAGAATATCCTCCCATAACTTGGAAGTTCAAGGATTAATGGCACCGGGAGTAACTTGCCATTTTCACCTATATGATATTGCCCGAAGACAACCATGTCTGCAGTAAAAAACTGGGGTTATGAACTACCGGTAGGAACATTGGCCCGGTAAAAACATTGCGCTGTCAATTACCAGTGCAAACGCTGGACTATAGGCACCCGGTAGAACTACGGGACGGCGGAAAGAGTATGCCAAAGGTACCCGGGGGTTGATATTGCCCAAGGAGAAAATCATCTCTACCGGTAACAAAATTGTTACATCCACCGGTGTTAACTCCCCATCTCCACCGTAACTACTTCAAAATCTCCACCGGTAATATCATTCCACCGGTAATATTATCCCATCGGTAAAAAGGAGGTACCGAACTTCCAAATGCTTCATTTTTTAATATTCTTTTGACGGTGGAAATTTACGAAATTCTTTTTACACTAGGGGATTGATCACCCTCTAGTAAAGATATGTAAAGTTTTTCATACAAAAAAATATATTGTAAAACCATTTTCTCGATTCACTTAAAACCAAGACCAGAGAGTCTTAAGGAGAGAAAAGAAAGACAAAGAAAGTAGTTCGACGATCTCACCATCTTAAGGTGATTGTATCCGACGATCTTACCATTATGGTAGAGTGTTTTGTATCCGACGATCTCTATCTTAAAGCCAGAGAGTGTTTTAACCGACGTTCTCACCGTCTAAAAGACGGTAGAGTCTTAAATCGATGATATCACCATATGTACAATGGTAAAGTGTGTTACAATTTGGGAAACCCGGTCGCTCCGGGTTACCCCATTATTATTATCTCGGTCTTCTTGAGATTATTAGGGTCTTCAAAATTATTATGGTCTTCTTGAGATTATTATGGTCTTTTGAATTATTATGGTCTTCTTGAGATTATTATGGTCTTCTGAATTATTATGGCATTCTGGAATTATTATTATTCTTCAGAATTCCAGATCTTTGGATTTCTTATTATAGCACGGTCGAGGAACAGAGACCTTTTCTCGGGAGTACAAGTGGGACTTCAACCCTAGAACCCGTGGGACTTCTTTGTGCCCGGAAGACAAGCTCTTATGTAGGCTAAAGTTTGTAAGTTAGTTACCTTTTTTAGGCAAAAGAAAAAGAACTTGTGGGACTAGGAGATATGTAGTAGAAAAGAAAAGAGTACAAGGTGTAAATTTTATCTTCTTTTTATAAGTTCCACTTTTTAGTGCTAAAAAGTAGAACTTATGGGACTGATGTAATCGTATGAAATATACCATGGTTAAAGGGCTACGATTTTCTACGGGAAGGATCTACTAGAAGGGTCTACCGGAAGGGTATACCTAGAGGGTCTACTGGAGAGATTGCTACCGGGGGACTACTACTTGAAGGATTACTACCGGTAGACTACTACCTGAAGGATCTCTACCGGTAAGGTTGTTACAAAAGGAAATAGTCCAGTCCAGAAGCGAAGATCTGGCCTGGAAACAATGGCTAAATTTGGAAGTACTACACCGAAAGGGAAAGCTCGGACCCGAAGCTACAACGTCAGAAGTCATTCACAAAGAGACTAATATATTGTATTTATGTAAAGGTATCACATGTATAGGGGCTAAAAAGTAAACTTGGTCATAGAAAGTCTATAAATAGAAGATGGGGGCTCATTTGTAAAGGAGGTTAGAAAAAGGGAGAACTCGTCCCAAAACCTCTCTAGTGTTGTAAACCAAAGGATGAATAATAGTTCTGTCTAGATGTGGACGTAGGCCGCAGTATTGGCCGAACCACTATACATCTTGGTGTGGAGATGGAGTCGGGGGGAGCATCTTCCATACCATTTCAGATATGTTCAAGTACCATAAGGCGTGAAGTGGATAAGGTAACACCAAAAGACCACACCCAGAAGAGGGAATGAAGAAAGAGCATGTAGCAACCTGTAACACCCCAGCCGCTAATCCTTCCATTATCCTCTAATCGTCTCCATACTTACTCTACACGCAACGGATACTTACATACTCCCGGTGGGTGATACAACTCCGTTAGCCATTCCAAGACTAACAAGTCTTCTACTACTTACTGTAACGGTCTGAAGACTAGATTATACCGAGTAACATAAATGCTTACATTACAATTCCAAATACCTACTTGCATTCCTGATTACCGAGTATTCAAAAGTGTATATCAATTACATTCCAACTCTACAAGTCTGTTCAAAATATGAGTTTATATATTCCCTCATTCATACTAAGTTCACAGATTCAATCCTCCAAAAAAGGGTATACCACATGCTACACTGGCTACTCATAAAGGCATAAGCCCTGTACAACTCAGTACACCATTTTTTAATCTACTAACTACTCCCAAAAGAATTCATCATGGTCCTTACTCGACCTTCAAGTCTCACGGGTACCTGTAGGAATAAAAACAGTGTCCCAAGGGGCTCAGCAAAACGCTACATATGAAATTCGCATACCCCGCGTGCTAACGGGGGTACGCCGATTACTTGGTCGAATACATGTGGTTCATTTTATTCATACATAGATACATACATACATGCTTTTGTAAACAGTATTACAATTACACCATAAAGCACATACATTCCATTCAATACACACAAGGAAGACAACACAAGTCAACCGTTCATACTTACCGAGATACGGAGATACACTTCTCCGATACATACACAAGGCTTGTTGGCTTCATTACTCGCCCGAGTTAATCGGGTGTACTTTACTCTTTTTTCTCATGGTCAATGACTTACATTAGTCATGACCGTTACTTATACAATACCTTTCTTACTTACTTACTCAAGTCAAGTCGGTATGACCTCCGGTGTAACACCCTACCGGTAATCACACCATCATCTCTTGAACCATCTCCATTACCAATACATAAGCAGCGGAAAATATAACACAACCGGGGGTGAAACAATGCCGTTAGTCACCCACGTGACTAACAAGGCCAATCCAAACTCAATTACAACAATCAAATACAATATCGGTCTGATGGGTCTTATACCGAGTACACTATACAAAAGATACTTCCATTACTTAATCAATTTCCAAACTAAATACAAACTTCCATCCCATAATATACAAGTACAATCTCCATTCATTACTATACCGAGTTTCTACAATCATCAAGTTGCCGGTAACAATCGGCTTACAATACACACTTCAATCAATTACAACCTTCACTAATCTCTACCCATGCTTACATAGCAACCCCGTCCTACTCGTGAACGGTGATCGGCTTCATTGTACCTGGAAAATAAAAACGATGCCCCTAGGGGCTCAGCAAAATTGCTGCATATGACTTCTGCATACCCCGCGTACTAGCGAGGGTACGCCGACTATTTGGTCGAGAGCATGTGATTCATTTTATTTCAACCAACATGCATACAACATACATTCTATATGTACATTCACAATCAAAGTTCAACATTGAAACAAACACCAACACACACATCAGGAGGTTAGTTTAATTGTTCTTTACTTAGGCTTGAGGGTTTCTACCTCACTACGCCTTACTCAAATGCTCATAGTCTTATCCTCTCTTGGGTACTCTTACTCACAATCTCAGCAAGTTCTACAATGGCCAACTCAACTCTCAACTCATCTCAAATTCTTCAGTTACTCAAGTCACAACTCCATTCTCAGTACCACATACTCAATACTCAAGGGTACATGTTAAGTCATTACTCATGACCTTCGGGCAGGGTCATACACAAGACCCACCACCGGGCTTAAAATACAAAAGGGGCTATGCATTTAGCTCCTCAAGTCCACCAATGTCCAGTTCTCTACCGGACTACTCAAATTCCCAAAAGTCCACTCTCGGAGTCATTTCACAATCTCAAGGATTATCCTAGAAGTATCTCTCTCGATAACATCTATTAGCGTAGGGAATTCTCAATGTCTAGTATCCTAAGATTTAGGGTTTTACCAAACTTATGGAATACTCTCATGTGCGAGACATTGTTTATGTTAGTCGGATCATCTCATCGGGGTTCGACTATTACTCTAAGGGGTTTGGTAATCCCATACCATTCTTTAATTTTCTCAGGGTTAATTGTATGAACATTTATCAAGTCCTCTAATAAGAGGTTCTTTATTTACTTCCACTATTATTTATTGTGTGGATTAATTTAATTTGGTTGTCTCACCGTTATCGGGAGCTTACTAATCCCGTACAATTCTCTCACGTTCTAGTGAGTTATAGATCGGTGTTATCGTTTCTTGGTTCGATAGTTTTGGTGTGTTCCCACATTTTATTATTTCGCACTTGACTCTTCCTACGAGTCACTACTCAAACAAGACCCAACTATGGGTCACACTACAATACACAATCACATGTAAGCAACTCATTCACCATTCATCCATTTCATGAATTACACAAACTTTAGTTTAAATTCAATCCAAAAAACAACAATACAATACAAGCACTACCAAGTGCAAACAAACCAATTCGTGCATTTATCTTGTTAAGTGATCACACAATCAAACAAGCACACAAATTGGGTAACCAAGTTAGGATATAGAGCATGAGAAAATCATACCTTTCACTGGGGTTAACTTTACCGGGTGTTCTCACGTTCCTCGGCTCATACTTGTTCCTTGTGTCTTACTCTTGAACCACTAATTACATGTCAAATGGTTCCATTAATATTATGGCGTTACAGTATGTACGTAATTGCTACTCCCGTACTTACCCCGTTATCCCATTATTTCGGTTAACTTAGTGTACTTAAACTCACAACTTACTCACTCACTTCCACACTTGTTTATACTTCTTAGGACTTTAAAGGTCACCAAACAACTCCTAAAACCAATACCAATCAAGCCCCCATGTTTTAAAGCCTTTTAAAAACACTTTTTATGCATTTCTGGGGGTGGTCCGGGACCTGGTCCAGACCCTAGGTCCCGGACCAATACATAAAGTGACTTTCGGCACAATTTTACACCTGGTCCAGGACTTGGTCATGGACTTAAGTCCTGGACCAATTCCTGCATTCACTCTCGGGCCTTTTTTGATGCGGTCCGGGACCTTATACAAGGGCTAGGTCCCGGACCCTGCTAAAAACTACTATTAAGGTGATTTTTCACCCCCAATCAACGCTTAATCCACCCCTAATCATTCCACAAACATTCCATAAGTTTCCGACATAATTAAACAACTCAAAACATGCTCTAAGCCACCTAAAATCCTTAGTCAAATCCTTACTCCATTTCTTGTTCAAATTCACAATTACCAACTTTCACATTTTGCACTTTGCATACTAATGCACTTCTAACTTCTTCTTGCTAGTTCCTACCTCCTACCAACCTTACCAAACCACCTAATGACCATTCCAACTCATTCCTAAACCTTTGCACTTCTAGAACCCAAGTCCAACTTTCATTTCCTAAGTCTTGCACACTAACTCATTTCTAGGCTTCTGAGTTACCAAACCTCATTATGCTACATATTTTTATCTCCCTCTTTCTAGTTCTCCAACCATAATTTCAAGCTTATTACTCCACTCTTAACAACTCAATTGAACACCTAAGTTCTCTCACTTACCAAGCCACCTAAAACCACTCATTCCTACTAAAATTTTGCCATAACCTCCCCATAAATCTTACATCCTCAACTTCATCAATTCACACCAATTTTCATTCCTAATCTAGCCACACCCATAAAGGGTCCTACCAGCACACAATATCAAGCAAAAACTCATCAAGATCTCTTCAAAACAACAATATATCTCATATCTCCAATACAATGGCACTTAGGCCCTTAAATCAACACAAGTTTCCAAATTTCTTAAAACTTCCTCCAAACACATTAATAACACAAATTTTTGGGTTTATTATTTAATCTAACCCATCCCAAATACTAAGGAAATCAAAACAACTTTAAGGTGGCTCTTACCTTAAATTTCCAAGTCTCTTTTCAATTTTCCTCTTCCTCTTCCTCTTCTCAAATTCGGTCAAATGAGGAATGGAGTTGCCAAACTCCATCCCAACACCCAAGGAACACAAAAATGCATTTAATTAATCTTTAAACCCTTAGAAATACACTAATCTAATGAAGGGGCATAAAAACACAAAATTCTAGGGTTTACCTTTGGAGTTTTAGGTGGGTTTTCACCCTTGAATCAAGAAGGGAATTTCCACCACCATTGGAGGGTTGAATTGAAGCTCAAAAACAAGGGGGAAAACAAGGTATCAAAATGGGGGGAAAAATTGGCTACACCAAGAGATGAAGGGAAGGCGAGTTTTTTTGGAGATTTTTAACTTGTTTCAAAGAGGAGACTCCAAGCTTCCTTTGATGTCATATTCTCTTCAAATGGGGAAAACCCATGGAGATGAACTTCACCATTTTTAATTCTAAAAAGAGGGAAGTGTAGAGCTTGAGGAGGAGAAGAAGAATATGTAATTTTTCTTAATTTGGAGCCTTGGTGTGGCTTGGACAAGCTTGAGAAGGTGGGCTGCCATGGAGGGGGAAAATCACCAGCAATTTCAGAGGGAGGAGGAAGGTGACGGTAGGGGAAGAAGAAAGAGAGGAAAGAGAAAAGGAAAAGGAGAAAAGATGAGAGAGGAGGAGAGATGAGAGGAGAGAGAGGGTAGTTACCGTTCTACTTTTTTCTTTCTTTCTTTTTATTTCTTCTTTTCTTTACTTATTAGTGTGTGTGAGGGCTGACTCATCTGTTAAAACGGCCCCCATTAAATATGCAAGCTGGAGCGTTTTTTTCGTCTTTTACAGAAAATGCCCTTTAATTTACTCGGTTTTAGCACTATTCACTAACCGGGCCCGTTTCTGGAATTTCTTTTTGCTTTCTTTTTCTTTAATGGCTATTAAGCTCCCATTAATGTTTATTTATAGTTATTTACTGAATTATAATTTTACGGGTTCGTTTGACCACTTAAAGTCACGTTTTCGGGTTTTCTCGAAGAATGTGCGCTAAAGCTTTATTAGCGTTTTTAATTCGTTTTATGGATCCGTTTCTTCGGGAATTGTTCCCATATATTATTTTGGCCTTATTAAGCTTTGTAAATTCATTTAATACTCTTATCGAGGTCGTATTCCTCTTAGGGTCACTTAACGCTCAATTTAGCGTTTTTCGCTTTTAAGCGTTTTTCTTGTTTCTTTGGATTTATTCTTTTTACCAAAATTCATTAGGCACTAATAGGCCCTCAATATCATATTAGCGTAATTTAATCACCCTAATTAAGTTGGGGTATTTCATCCGGGCAGGGACTACGATATCCCACCACTGGGCTTTAGGGTGGCTCTAATCCAGGATGCTACCCATTTAAGGGGTTTGGTCCATGGAAAAGATTAAGGCCGGGATTCGGATCCAACCTTTTGTGTCTCCTTATCCTCACGCGTGGCCGAAACTATATCGGACTTCTACTCATTCCATTTTACCAATTACTTAAGTTTAGAATTAGGTAGTTAGGAATTAGTTAGAAGTCCTTCCTTCCATACCATGGGTTAATACACTACACATTAAGCTACCCATACACTTCATTCTCATTCATACTTCATGAATTATACAAACTAAGAGTTCAAGGAGATACAACAAGAACATTATAATACAAGCACAAATAAGTGCATTAAAAACGCAATTCGTGCATTTATCTTATTAGGTGATCACATAAACACACAAATCAGGTAACCAAGGTAGCATACGGGGCATAAGAAAATCATGCCATTCACCGTCGTACTCGTACTTCCGATTTTCTCTTCGGGATTCAACTATTCGATTCCTATAATATACATGGAGTTGTATGGTCAATGATCTATTATTGACCCAACTCATTACTTCTTTACTACTTCCAACGTACACTTACTAGTTCTTACACATCATACTTGATTATGCAAAATCATTCTTTTCTCATTATTTCTTAAACTTGCTTTCTTACTCATGTACTTACTTTCTCAACATTATTACTCTAATACTAATACCACATATTGAAATACCCCTAACCTTTAAATAATAAAATAATGATAAATAAGTATTATTTAGGGGATTATTAAACCCTAAGAAAAGTATATAAACACTTGGGCGTTAAAACGCACCTAAACTCCTTAAGGTCAAAAACGAGCGTTAAAGACCGACCTTAAGCTAACCAAGTTATATAAGCTATAAAACTCATATGAAGTTAATAAAGGATCATTTTATTACCTTTAAAACACAAGTCCTCAGTTACAATTGAGTAAAAATACAATATGCCCGGGAGTTCCCTTAAGGGCCCCTTAAGGCCCGAAAGTCCCGGAAATACTCTATCAAATAAAGTAAAGTGTTACACTTCATTCTAGATGCACCGTAACACTTTAATGATCATTTAAGATGAAGTTCTCAAGCTAAACTCTCAGTTAAACACATAGTGTTCAGAGGTTCCCCTTGAGGGCCCCATAAACCCCTGGGAATGCCCCGGAGCGGTACCGAAGTGGCACAAACTCCAATATAAATCATTCTTAGAGTTCCTATCACTAATATTCATCATTACAAAGAGGATGCGCGAGCTACTTTCTCAAAAATAAACAAAGTGCTCGGACGAATTTCTTAACGCTCCTTTTTGCCCTGGGAGTGTCCCGGTAGCCCGGAAATTGAATTACGAGTTGATATAACCCCATATAACTCAATGTAACACCTTAACATATTATTATTGACTATAAACAATGTCAATAAACACTTATAACTATAGTGACTACTTAGTATCCAGAAAATCCTTAAAGCACAAAAATGCACCTTCGGGTGTCATAAAAAAGCGTTTTACGCAATTACCTTGAAGCTTTTGAGGAGCCACGAGTTGATAATATTAAAAGGGGATGAATTGACCATCTAAATCAATTAATTCCAATGCTAAACTCATAGCATAAAAAGGGCCGAAATTATGATCAAAAAGGTACCTAAAATCAGCATTTTTACCTTAGAACTTTCATCTTTTACAAATATATAAATGTACCATATAAATGCTGGAACCTATTACATGTTATAATATGGTCTTAATACAATATAGTGTGACAAGAATCAAATTAAAAATCAGCCCCATATGACCTCTATTGTAGGAGCCATTTTGGGTGTCCTAGACTTGAATTTTGACTAGAAAATTGTCGTATGGATGATGAATCACCTTGCACATGTCATGTGATAATATAACAAAGAAAACTCAGTCAAATAAGCCTCCATTACTGTATGACCTGCAAGTAAACAAAGAATATTAGCTTATGTAAAAACAATGGAATTAAAATACCAAAAGTAAAGTACTAGATCTAGCTCTTTTGTACAAGGATATAAACAAATGAAATCTACCCATCCCTATAGCACATGGTGCTGCCGATATTGATCAGGAATAAGGGGGAATTATTGCTGATTAACTAGTCAAAAGAATACACTACCTAACTAAGCATAATTCATGGTCAAATATAGACAAAAATCTAGTATATACAAATAGCACATGGTGCCGATTTTGAGCAAGAAAAGAAGGCTTGATTGCCTTATAAAAATTCAAATAAATCACCTACCTACCTAGCCATGTTCTAATGTCTTCAATTGTCAAAGAAATCTGTTGTCTACTCACACATTCATTACCGTAAAATGCAAGGAGAAACAAGGAGGAATCAACATTTAAATTGCTAAAGTATTACCTTACCTACCTTGCTCTTGTCTTCTTCCTTCAAGTTGTCAAACAAAGACTTCCTAGCTCCTTGTCGTGGCCTAAATCTTGCATCAATTAAGGGATTGCCTTGAGCCAAACAACAAGCAATAAACTAGTAAAAAGACTAGTCAAATTTGGCATTAATTTAACAAAAGAGAAATCCTTTCAATTTGCCTTGTCTTGCCTTAAGACCTTACGTAGCCTTTCATTCCTTCCTTGCCTTTCCATCGATTTTGGTAAGTCTTGTATCCTCTCTTTTCTTCTTCCTTTGCTAGTTCATACCTTAGAGCTTCTAAGCTCCATTAATGGTGTTCTAAGTTCAAACATCATTTTAATGTAATTTCCTAGTTAAATCTACCAAGTCTTGAAGCAAGAATCTTCCTAACAATCTTACAAGAAATCGCCAAGCTTTAGTGCTCCAAGGAGGTTCCTAGATTCAACAACAACACAAGGAACAACAAGATCAAGTTAAGGTATATTTTCATGTTGAAAATCTTGTAAAATACCCAAAGGTTATTACCGAAAATTATGAACTTCTAAGCTAAGGTTTTCTTCATTATTTCATGAAGGAAATTTAGATCTACAACCATCTCATGGTCTACCGAAAATTCCTTGAAAATTCCTAAGGTAAACTCTTGTAAAATTACTCCAAATCTTATTTATAAATCTTTGTTAGAAGTCTAACAAATGGATCTCCTAAATATTTATAAGGAGGCCGAATTCTCTTCATCAAAATACCATTGGAGGAGCTTGGAATTCAAGGAGAAATCAAGTACAAGAATTATCTTGATTTAAGGAGTAAGTTTATTTAATTAAGGTTTATACATATACATGTCACAGCGGAATTCTTTACACTCCAGGACCTTGCCACGGTCTGACTACAGAATACACCGAACATTAATACAACAACCTTAACCAATTACATTTCCTTCTTACAATCCCCTCATATCCTATACATCTTACTAACTCAATTGCCATATGAGTGTACATGCACAACTCATAGGCCACACTTAACCCTTCACACTTGTACCCCTTCATACTCTCACGACGGCCGCCTCCTGATGTTCACCTGTGTAGTAAAAACAGCCCCTAAAGGGGGTCAGCACGAATGCTGGTACGATCCTCTCATGGCCCCCAAGCTAACGTGGCTACGACGACTAATTGTCGATAGCATGGAGGTTGATTAGATGCACAACATAATAGAAAGTGCAGTAAACAACAAACCAAATATGAACAATCAGAGTTCAAACATAACGAATGACTTAAATGCGTTCCCTTAATTAGAGAGTTAATTATTTAACTCCTTAGGTTATATTTCCTCTTAATCTTAGTCCATCCTTATCTCACCTCAATCTTAGTCTTATCTTAATCTTAGAAACAACCATCCTTTAATAAGGAGTGGATGTAGCTTATCTTAATCTTAATAATACAAACCATCCTTTAAAAAGGAATGGTTGCAACTTATCTTAACCTTACCTTAATCTTAATCTTAACTTATTCTCAGTATACAAACCGTTCCTGGAGGGAAATGGTTGTATCCTAAGTCCAAACCTGGGATTTAGGTGATCCCACCGCCCCATCTTAATGCCACCTACCCTGGACGGGAGTCCAGCGTAGCTGAGCCGGCAACCGGCCCTAGGCTACAAGTTCGAAGACAAGTCCTTAAGCGGAAGTCGAATCTGCTATAGATACCGACCCCCTTTCCATAGCATGCATGACCGGAGTCAGTCCCGGGTTTCCTCACTCAAGTTCTAGTTAGTAGTAGTCTCAAGACCATGTTTGTTGGTTAACCTCTTTCGGTTTATATCAAACCCATATTAGGGAGTGTTCCTTAGTCTCACTCAATTCCTTACTAAACGTTGGTTAGTAAGTTCTCACGGTATGTTGTGTTAGTTTTCAAACATCACACAACAATACAATAAACATAATATTCCGGTTGCATGCTTTATCTTGTTTAGTGAGCACACAAAAACAAATAGCACACAAGCCGAGGGACACCTCGTTAGCAAGCAGGTCACAAGAAGAACTGTACCGTACACCTGGAGATTGGCTAGCTCTTAAAACGATGCTCGTCTAACCCGTTGAACACCTCCGACTATCTAGATCCTATAACATAGTAGCCGGGCAGGTTAATAACTTAATTATCTCCTAAACATTACATTACAATATGTAACTCTCTTAATTAAACTTCCAACTATATACACATGCGTATATTTATATATAACTCCTCGCAAGTCTAAGTACTATTTAACAACCTCATCTCGATCCTACAAATACTTTCCAAGCTTACAATTGAATGTTATATGGTTCCACCAATATTTCCTAACTCTCTTTAAATCCCAATATATATAAGTATGTCCCTTCAATTTAATGTTACACATATATATACATATATTATATAAGTATGTTCCCTTCAATTTAATGTTACCCTAACATTTAGGTTCACATCCTCACAATTTTCTAACTTTCGTATTTTTAATCGAATTCCTTTCGTCTTAACCATTTACCAATATATAATTTTATAGTTTATAATGTTCACCCGTTATGTGTACATATAATATATATATATATATATATATATATATATATATAATATATATATATATATACATTCTAAGTTCTCATATAATAATATCACCTTAAACACTTATAAATAAATAACAATTTTACAAAACAATTATTTTCTTATCTTAATCCATCAATTGATCCCTTATTAATAATCCATCAGTCTATTCACAACTTACCAACTTAATGCCTATTTGGCTATGGGCCAAATCAGATTTGTTTATATATCTTTTTCTTTTCTTTTTTTCTAATAGACTATTTTTAAATCTAATCCCATTTGTTAATCTAATTTGTTTAAGCCCAGTATATAATCTGATTTACTACTTAGCCTTATTTCCTACTTCCAATTTAACCCAATTGATTTATTGATTGTGCGATTTATATAGTTTCTAAGTGTCTAGTACTCATAAAACCCAATTCATTTATCGAACCTACCCCTTAATCCTTAATTTTTCCAGGAATTATAAATCTCCCCTAAAACTTTCTAATTTGAATTTTCACCCCAGAATTTCCTCAATTACATTTTTGCCCCCAACTTCTTCCAACTGCACTTTCGCCCCATAATTTCCTCAAATTTGTGATTTCGCCCCTAACTTAGTTTATCCATAAACCTCAAATTTACCAGAACCATAAATTTTGATTTCACCTAATTTAAGCCCTAAATCGAAAATCCTTAACTGTAAACCCTAAATTTCCAATTTCTCCTAATTCACTCTCAATTTCCAGAAACACTAATCTTAATTTTTGGGTTCCTAATTAGCATGACTGCATCTAAATTAAAGATACAGAACCACACACATTGTTCGAATTGAAGTTCACAAGTTCTATAACTCCAGAAATCAATCACTCACAAAATCCTAAAATTCGCGCTAGTCCAAACTTTCAAAAATCGGTAGACACATAACCCTAAAATTCGACCATATGCAAAGACCAACAACCCTCAATTCGAACTTAGTCTGAAACACACAAACCATTACTCTATCAAAGCCTAACTTCTTAGACTCACAACACCCCTCAAACATTCATACTTTCGGACACCATAAGAGCAAAACAAGAAGCAACTTGACAAATGTACACCTTTGCAGATGTTGAGTAACTATCCTTGGCTCCAGCTTCAGTGACTTTTGGGTAGGTTGCGGTTCCTTCCAAATCCAGCCAAATAGGGCTGCGTTTGAGATTTCCAAACTCAATCCGCAAAGAAAGAGAAAGAGAGTAGGTTAGATTTGTATGATTTTCGAAATTGAAAAAAAGAGCACCAGAACAGAATGGATTTATACCTCATCACCTTCGGTCTGCACAAAAACAGAACACCCCTCTTTTTTTTGATTTCTGGTTGCTTAGAAACGGTTTGGCACTCGCAAGGAAGAGGAAGATAGGAATAAGACTGGGACCAAAATTATGTTCGAATCTAGGAGAGAAATCGAAGAACATAAGTCAACCATACCTCAAATTTTCGGTTTAAAAACGAGGTGGAAATACACACCCGATTCTCCTGGAATCTTAGTTTCCAGCACTATCTTCTTCAGTAAAAATCCACACGAGAAGGGGAATGGAGAAGAGGCATGGGAATTGTATGTTGTTCGACAGTTTAGGATTTTCCAGATTGAGAAGAAATGAGAGATTGAGAAGAAATGAGACCAGCGGCGCAGAGCATTTAGGTTTAGTTAGGGTTGGAATGTTACCGTGAGTGAAGATTAGTAAGGAGTGAGCTAATTGAGTCCATGGGTTGTACTGAAAGTAAAGATTAAGCTGGGCCTATCATAACCGTGATTGAGAAAGACTGGGCCGGCCCAGTCCATTCGCTGGTCGGCCCATTATAAAAAAAAACGTTGCACATATAATGTTGTTTCTAACTCGTTTCTTACTCGTTTTTTATATCGTTTGTGCCATTGTGTCCCGTTTAATGAGACGAACCATTTTATGATTCCAATTTTATATTTTCAAACAATAACAATTATTGTTATTTATAAATTTAATTAATTATAATTTAATTCCTAATTGGTTTACGTTTCGCCATTTTAGGCGAAAACGCGACGTCTTTTATTCTGACTGCTTAACCAATTTTCGAATGCCTCTAGAATTACCCAAATAATATTATAAGGTGTCCACAACCTCGTTTTCACTTCTAAGATATTCGTGACACTTTTTTTTTCAAGGTAAAACAATTAGTTTTATTTTCGTTTATATTTCGTTTACTAAACCCTCTTAGTGTCGTTTTAGGTTTTGTTAATGTTTCCTAACGACTTTTTAAGGTATAATTAAATATTATATTATTCTCTTGTACTTATTTAAGGGTATTTAATTCCTTAATCTCTCATTAATAACTTTTATTTAATTAATTAAAGTAACTAAGGTTTGGGATATTTCAATCTACCCCCCTTAAAAGAACTTTGTCCCCAAAGTTCCCATTAATCTTATCTCATTAGAATACACGGTTTATCTCTTGCCATAGATCACATAGATCATGTTTATATATATAATCTTACAGACTCATTAGGTCTGTCATATACTTATACTCAAGTATCACACAACATGCTTAAGCATGTATAGCACTCAAAATTCCCTTTGTTCCTTTTGATGATTAAAACGATCACATAATTTTCATCATATTCTCCCATGTCACCGGTCCGTAGACAAAGGCTCGTTCGTCCTCGCCTTCATGGGCTAGAATACAAAACAACTCTGTTCTCCCCATGTCACCGGTCCGAAGACAAAGGCTCATGCGTCCTCGACTTCATGGGCGAGACTCAGTAAAAAGGAAATCCTTTTTACGAGGTCAAGTGAGGAATAATTCCTCTAATTGAAAATACAATCAACTCCAATTTCGTTTTATCCTAACGCCTCTATCCTTAACGTGATTTAATTGTGACCACTGGTAGGGAGTTTTAGGAATCATCCAACCCTGATGTGATCAGCATCAGTGTTGAACTATCCTTCCACCCCAATTTGTGTTCGGTTTCCCTTGATCCCTAGAAAATCAAGTTCCACCTCCCACGTCATTTTCAAACATCAAGTAATTCACTCATTTCCAATTTTCTATCTTTTTAGTATTTCTAGTCATAATCAATACATCTCCAAGGCGTGGACTCAGTCCATCAATCATTCCAATTCATCTCTTAGTAATTACCTCAAGATCTAAATTCCTACTAAGTTCTATATCAGTCTCATAACAATTCTCACCATCTTATACCTCATAGCATTACTATTTCCTAACTCATACTCATATCGAGTAATATCTCATAGTGTTATCTTATTCTTATCTCACACATAGATTCATATCAACGCATATCTCATATATTTCTCATTCCTTAAATCTCCTTAATCCTCTTCCTTAATTCTCTTAACTTGTACTCACACCGGAGTTAACAAGATAGGTACTTAACGTGTGTGGTATTCACATCTTCTGTGTGCAATAACCATAATTTATCTCAAAATGTTTATGTAAAACATATTCTCAAATTATTTTGTGCTATGCACCCCGTAGTTTATGTACTCAGTACACAAACATACGCTAAGCGGTTTTCGCTCTACCCCCCTTAAAATGGATTACGCCCACGTAATCAGCATTATATCATCCTTGAACATAAGTTCAAGATGTCTAATTCTCACCAAGCATTCTAGCTTCCACGTCCTCTATCTTACTTATAATTCGATCAGAAATGACTTAGTCTCTGTATCGAGGATTCTTAACGGTACTTATACCGTTTCCTTAACTTAGTTTGGTCTAATCTCAAAGGTAGTGATCTGCTAGCTTCCGCTGCACAACTCTGATGGTCTTAGGCTTAACTGTCTCGCTTATCCTTTACAGTATTGTATATTTTCCTCTTGCGTGCTTATGGTTTAGCACTAAAGGTCCCTCAATGGTCACGTGTTATCTTTATATATACACGGCCTTGATGATTGTAGCTTGTTTATCCAGTCTCTCTGGAGATCTAATGTTCACATTCTTGGCGTTCTCTTAAGTGTTTAAATCGTTCTTTCCATCTAAGGAGGACCCTTAATCTAAAACTACTGTTCATTGCTTATTGCGCTTCACAGTCTTATCCTTAACTTTTTAAGACATATCCAATGTCTGTACTTAACAATCCATGCTTCTCGCACTTCATAGTTTTAATTATTTGTTCCCAGGTTCCTTTGTGTTGTTGGTCGAACTGAATTTCTTCTCTTCGACTATTTGTGGTAATGGCTGCTCTTGTCTGATCTTGTGTCGTTGTCCGTGGTACGGAGTCGACTACTTCCCGTGTGATAAGTGAGAAATACATAGATATTTAAGGGTTTAATTTACCTTATACTTGTGCACTTTCAGAATAATATTTCTCACTTATCGTATGTTTTTCCTAAGATTTATGTCTTGATATGGACTGATATATTTTATGTGTTAAATGTAGGAAAAAGCCATGTTAATGGATAGATAATCTCATGAGCTTTCCAACGCAACAAACGGCGAGTCAAACGGACTTATAACGAAGAATCTGGAGCCAATTGAAGATTAGACTACACTCGTGTATATATATATAATACAACCGCCCACAACATACACGTCCGCCTGGTTAAGGCGCGGACAACACACGGGCGTCCGCCTCGCGGACAAGGCAGAGACGTCCGCATCTTATCTCGCAGACACAGGCGTCCGCCTCGCGGACGGAACAGAGACGTCCGCATCTTATCTCGCGGACAACACACAGGCGTCCGCCTCGCGGACAAGGCAGAGACGTCCGCGCACAAACCAGGCGGACGCGCAGGCGGACGTGACTAAAATCAACGCGAAACAGTTTTCTTCTTCGTTTTTCGCGGCGCTTTCTTCTTCCTTCTTCGCGGCGCCTACCGACACTTATCTCAGGCGCCTACCGACAGTCCTCACGCGTCTGCAACCCCAATCTTCTGCAAACCCAATCCATCTACTCCTCAACTTGGCCACTTGGTCACGCGTGCTCCAACCTTCTCCTTCCTTCCTCTCCTTCTCCTTCTTCTATAAATTCTACGAGCTTTCTGCTCAAAAATAATTACTCCCTTCCTCAAAATCCAAACACCACCACCACCGTTCAAACCACGACAGACCACAGTTCACCACAATCTTCCATCCAAAGTTCTTTAAACTTACGCTGTTATTTTCCAGACAGCCAACGAAGAAGACGATCTGCACAAAACCAGTCCATATCCTGATCTGTATCCGCGTACCGTCGTTCTTCTTCGTTCTGTCTGTCTATCTTATTTATTATGTTGTTTTCATAATTATGTGTGATTAATAAATCTAGCTTCCCGGGTTTAGAAGCAAGCCTATTTTATATAATTGTGTTATATAAGCTTTCCAGTATAATTTATCTAAACAGTATTTTGATTCCTCTCCTTAATGCGCTTTAATTCTCTTGTACAATTATTAAAGTGATATTTGTAGTTCTTTGTCAAAATGCAGTGCTGAGACAAGGTTCTAGACACAGGAAGTCAAATGGGTTAACGACTAGAAGCGATATTCCTCGCCGTATAGGTTAATCTATCTCCAATAGGAATTGTTACTAATGCGATTAATTTTTAATAACTTGAACAAGGAATTGCGCTTGTTTTTAAATTAATCAGGGTTTATTAGACAGGGAACGGTCAATAAACTAATTAAGATTCTTGAGTTTATTGTTAAAGTGGGAAAGTTATATTAATATAGTTAAATAAAATAGGTAAGCAGAACAACCCGGGATGCTTCTTTAAAACCAAAAAGTTTTATAATTTCTATTTCTTTTCTGTTTTAATTAATTGTTTTTATTATTGTCTTATTATTTAGCTGATAATCATTTCCCTCAAAAAGATAAAATCTGTTTATAGAAATCTCAGTCAATTTACTACACTATCAGTTATCCACAGCGAGGTCCCCAAGAGTACGACAACCCACCTTTCCACTATTCCGCAAAACGATTAGGTACACTGCCTAGGTTGAAGAAGTAGTCACATATTCTACAACAAGTTTTTGGCGCCGTTGCCGGGGACCTCCGGCACGGTTAACTGACAGTTCTTAATTTATTGAGTTTACTATCGGACTATCGGACTTCGGACATCTAACTACGGACATCGGACTTTGGACTACTAACTTCTAACTTCTTAATATTATTGTCATATATTATTGTTATTTCTTTCCATTGTCCTTAATATTCTGTACAGTATTTATTACCTTAAAATTTCCAGTACAGTATTTATTACCTTAAAATTTCTGTCCTTAACTACTAACTTAAAATTTCTGTCATTAATTTCCATTGTCTCTAACTACTAACTTATAATTTTTTGTCCTTAACATTTCATTTCCATTGTCCTTAACTCTTAATTTCCATTGTCCTTAACTCTCAATTTCCATTGTCTCTAACTTATAATTTCCAGTATACTAACTACTAACATTAACACTTTAGTTGTTTCTATATATGCGTCGTACTCGATCTGCAGGCAGTCCTCAAAACGAATTTGAGCCTGAGATTGAAAGATATCTTCACAGAGAAAGACGACAACAACGTGTAGAGATGGCAGCTCGACAAACTCTTTGCCAATACCAGCAACCATCAGTTGAAGGGAGGCCTTCTGCTATTGTCCTCCCTCAGGTCACTCAGGCTGAACTAGACGCCTGGCAATTCAAAACCAGTTTCATTACCACACTCTACCACCAGGGCCAATACAGCGGGCTAGATTCAGATGATGCTCCACACCACATATCTGCATTTCTTGATTTTTGTAACACTTTCAACAAATCAGGAAGTCTGAACGAACGCATTCGTCTGCAATTGTTCCCCTATTCATTGAAAGATGGCGCCTCCAGGTGGTTGAGAAGCTTACAACCCAGTAGTATCCACAGTTGGGCTGAGTTAGCAAACAAATTTCTGGCGAAATATTATCCCCCGTCCAAAACAAGGGAGAAAATTGCTGAAATCACCAACTTCTGTCAAGAACCAGGTGAATCTCTCTATGATTCGTGGGATAGATTCAAAGAATTACAGATATTATGTCCACATCACGGTATGAGTAGCCAGGAGCTTGTTTTCATTCTTTAGAGGCTTGAATGATTCTAACAAATTGTTGTTAAGTTCCTCGTCTGGAGGAAATTTTATGAAAATGACCGGAGAAGAAGCAGTTGATCTACTAGACCAGATGACCGCCAGCACCAGACAATGGTGTAAAAATAAGGGGAGAGGTGAAGTTAAAAAAGAAACCGGTATCTACAGTATTCCCCCGCAGGATCATGTGTCTGCTCAACTGGCTGCACTCACAAAAGTTGTGGAAAACTAACACTTAGTCAACCACAACAAAAAGCTGCGAAGGCAGTGGCCACTTCTCCATATCTGACTCCCTGTTGCGAAAACTGTGGAGGAGCTCATGAAACCACCAACTGCGATGGTTCAGGTTGCAACAGAACCCTTGAAGAGGTAAGTTTAATTAACAACAGACCAGGGGTTCCTTATCAAAACTCATACAACCAAAACAATTGGAGGAGCAACCAACAACCATGGAGGAATTATGAGCCCCAGACGAGCAACCAAGGATTCAACCAGACAAGCAACCAAGGTTTTAACCAAAACCGACAACCGCAGTACAACCGACAACAGGAACAGCCCAACCAACTCACAAGGAGACATTGGCGAATTAAAAGGCATGATGAATCAGCTTCTGAAACAAGGTCAGACGATGAATTCAAAATTTCTGAGATAGAGGCCAAAGTTGCTGATTAGGCTACCATAACCACGAATTTGGAAAGACAGATAGGTCAGATTTCCCAACAGTTGGCTCAAAGACCAGCAGGGTCACTCCCAAGCCAGACGGATCCAAATCCCAGGAACATGCAAAATCAATAACCCTAAGGAGCGGGAAAGAGCTGGTATCCACTGCCCCTGAAACTGAGGAGAAATCTGATGAACAAAAAATCTGACAAAGAAGACGTAACAATTTCCAAGGAGAAGGAGTCTCCTGAATCCCTTACTATAAAACCGTCACAGGTTTCATATGATATTCCAATCCCATTTCCTGACAGATTAAAGAAAAAGAATTTGGATGACCAATTTGGAAAATTTCTTAACATTTTTAAGAAATTAACTATTAATATTCCTTTTTCTGATGCCTTAACGCAAATGCCCATTTATGCAAAATTTATGAAAGATATCTTGTCTAACAGGCGATCTTTACAGGAAAATGACACGGTGAAACTGACCGAAAGAGTTTCTGCAGTACTCTTAAAGAAGCTACCACCAAGTTGGGATCCAGGTCTCCCTATCATTCCTTGTGCAATTGAAGACATAAATTGTGGTAACGGGTTGTGCGATTTAGGAGCTAGCATTAATTTAATGCCTTTATCTATATTCAAGAAATTAGGCATAGGTCAATGCTCTCCTACTCCTGTTCAGCTCCAACTAGCTGATCGTTCCATAATTCACCCCGAAGGAAAAATTGAAGATTTAGTGGTTTCTGTTGGCAAGTTTATTTTCCCCGCTGATTTCATTGTTATAGACATTGAGGAAGATAAAGATGTCCCACTAATCTTAGGTAGACCTTTTATGAGAACTGCGAGAACTTTAATTGATGTTGAAGGAGGAAAAATAATTTTAAGGCTTCATGATGAGCAGGTAGTTTTTGACATGACCAGGAACATGAAGCATCCTTCTGTCACAAAACTGTTTTTCTATTGACACTATTGACTCTTTAGTACAGGAACGTTCCTCAGCAGAGACGAAGAAACAATTCTGGAAAGATGTCTTATGGCATCTTGTGAAGCTGAGGACGAAAATCCTGATATTGCTTTCATGGCTGAAGAGTTAAACAAACATAAGCCATATTTCCAATCCTACCGACCAATTCGAGCCAGTAGAACGAAACGCAGACAGACCCAAGCCATCCATCGAAAAAGCACCTACAGTCGAAATGAAACCTCTTCCTCCTCATTTAAAATACGCCTTTCTAAAAAAGCCATCTGATCTACCAGTTATATTTCTTCTAAATTGACAGATGTGCAGGAGGAGGAACTTTTAGGGGTGCTACGCCGTCATAAAACCGCTATCGGTTGGTCAATAGCGGATATCAAAGGAATAAGCCCATCTCTGTGCTCTCATCGAATTTACATGGAAGATGATTTCAGGGCTTTAGCACAACCACAGAGGCGTCTAAACCCCGTTCTTAAAGAGGTGGTCAAGAAAGAGGTAATAAAACTACTTGACGCTGGCATTATCTATCCAATTTCAGATAGCAAATGGGTAAGCCCAGTGCAGGTGGTACCAAGAAGGGCGGAATAACTGTAGTTCCCAACGAGAAAGGTGAGTTGATTCCTCAACGCACCACTACCGGTTGGAGAGTCTGTATAGACTACAGGAAATTGAATACCGCCACACGTAAGGATCACTTTCCCTTACCTTTTATTGACCAAATGCTGGAAAGGTTAGCAGGTCAGGACTATTATTGTTTTCTAGATGGCTATTCCGGATATTTCAGATCCCAATTGCTCCAGAAGACCAGGATAAAACTACTTTTACCTGTCCTTATGGAACATACGCTTATAAAGAATGCCATTTGGATTATGTAATGCACCAGCTACTTTTCAACGGTGCATGATGGCTATTTTCTCTGATTACATTGAAAAATGTATAGAAGTCTTTATGGATGACTTCTCTGTTTTTGGTTCGACATTTGATACTTGCCTGGAGAATCTTGATCTTATTTTGGCCAGGTGTGAAGACACAAATCTAGTCCTGAACTGGGAAAAATGTCACTTCATGGTTCGTGAAGGATCGTGCTAGGACATAACGTGTCTTCCAAAGGTATTGAGGTGACCGAGCTAAAATCGAGGTAATAGAAAAACTTCCCCCTCCTACTACTGTCAGAGGTATCGAAGTTTTCTTGGACATGCAGGTTTTTACAGACGATTCATTAAAACTTTTCCAAGATTTCTAAGCCTCTCTGCACTTTACTGACTAAAGATGCTAAATTTCATTTTTCTGATGAATGTTTAGCAGCTTTTAATTTGTTGAAAGAAAAACTTGTCTCTGCTCCTATTGTTGTATCACCCGATTGGTCACAACCCTTTGAAATTATGTGTGACGCCAGTGATTATGCGGTGGGCGCCGTTTTGTGCCAGAAATAGATAAGGTTCTGAGAGTAATTATTATGCAAGCCGCACTTTAAATGATGCTCAGAAAAATTATGCCACCACCGAAAAAGAATTACTGGCAGTCGTCTTCGCTTTGGATAAATTTCGTTCATATTTATTGGGTAGTAAGGTCATTATTCATACTGATCATTCTGCTCTTAAGTATTTATTTGCCAAAGCAGATGCAAAACCAAGGTTGATAAGATGGATACTTCTCTTACAAGAATTCGACATCGAGATAAGGGATAAGAGAGGTATCCAGAATGTTGGCTGACCACTTATCAATGGAGGGACCAGAGACGAGAGACCCATCAATGAATTTTTCCCGGACGAGGCAGTTTTCACAATTCAAACGGCAAGAGACCCTTGGTTTGCCGACATTGCAAATTATCTGGCTACAAAGATCATCCCAGCTGATATGACTTATCAGCAGAGAAAAAGGTTCTTTTCTATTGTCAAATTATTTATGGGATGATCCATTTCTTTTCAAAATCTGTGCAGATGGTATTATCAGGAGATGTGTCCCAGAGACAGAAATCAGAAATTCTTCTCCATTGCCATTCTAGAGAAACCCGGCGGACATCCGCACGGACACCAACCTACAGCTGCAAAGGTACTTGAATCCGGTTTCTATTGGAACACCCTTCACAAAGACTGTCATGCTTTTGTATCTACTTGTGATCGGTGTCAAAGGCAAGGTAATATTTCTCGCCGTAATGAACTTCCCTTAAACAATATGCTAGAGGTTGAATTATTTGATGTTTGGGGATTGATTTTATGGGACCTTCCCAAATTCTTTTGGAAATTTGTACATCTTAGTAGTCAGATTATGTTTCTAAATGGGCGGAAGCCCTTGCTTGCTCTACTAATGATGGTAAAGTTGTGATGAAGTTCATAAAGAAGTACGTTTTCAGTCGATTCGGTGTTCCAAGAGCAATAATCAGTGATGGTGGTTCTCATTTCTGCATTCTGCAATCGCCAATTTGATGCTCTCCTGAAAAAATATGGAGTCCGCCATAAGGTTGCTCTACCATACCATCCTCAAACAAATGGTCAGGCAGAGATAACAAATAGAGAGCTAAAATGGATTCTACAGAAGACGGTGAGCTCTTCTCGAAAGGATTGGTCCATTAAATTGGATGATGCACTCTGGGCATACCGTACCGCCTTCAAAACACCTATCGGCGTGTCTCCCTACAAACTGGTTTTTGGGAAGGCATGTCACCTGCCTGTGGAATTAGAGCATAAATCTTATTGGGCTCTAAAGGTGTTGAACTTCGATCTACAAAAAGCCGGTGAAAGAAGAAAGTTCCAGTTGACAGAACTGGAAGAACTAAGGTACAACTCATATGAAAATGCAGTGATTTATAAAGAGAAAACCAAGCGTTGGCACGATAAGATGATTGCCAAGCGAGACTTCAAAACAGGAGATTATGTCCTCCTTTATAATTCCCGACTAAGGTTCTTCCCAGGTAAGTTAAAATCCTTCTGGTCTGGACCATTTAAAATAATATCTACCTCCCCTTATGGAGCGGTGGAATTGGACAATAAGAAAGGTGGATCATTTAAAGTCAATGGAGCTCGTATCAAATTGTATATGGGAAACACGTTGGATAACGAAGAAGCTTCGGCGCTTCTTTTCAAAGAACCAGTTACAACTTAAATCAATGAGGTACGGTCTAGCCAAAGACCTTAAAGAAGGGCAGCTTGGTAGGAGGCACCCTACTATCTATCTTTTTAATCTGTATTGTGTTTATATTTGTATTTTATTTATGCAAAAAAAAAGAGTGAAATAAAAAGAAAGAAGAGAGAACGAGGAGATTTAACTTAAGTTCTTCTGGCTGTTTAGAATATTTCTTCCAGGTAAATATTACGTCATTCTACAGCTGAACTCAAGTGTGGGGGAGCTACTCTACATATTCTGCATGCAATCAGGGGAGTACATTATCCATACCTTGCTCTTTAAATTTAAATATCTCTTATTACCATGCTTTTTGATCATTACCCAGCTAGTTTGCATGCCCTGTTATTTTAATTCTTTCTATGCAATGAGGGCATTGCTTTGGTTCAAGTGTGGGGGAGAGATAATAATCAAAAGCTTGCTCTTAAGTTTTCTTTTTCGACACTGTGTTTAAATTTGTTAAGTGATTAATAATCAAAGAATGAGCCATAGAGGGAGTAATGCTGGTATTAACAGGTTTAAAGGGTACACAAAAAAAAAACACTCTACTCCTTACTTAAAAAATTCTGAGGAAATTATCATTTGAATTTTGTTTTGACTTTGAGCCTGGATTTGATTTGGAAAGAAATGATGGAAAAAGAACAAGGCAAGGTACTCCTCTGATCCAAACAGGCATATTCTGATCCTAAACAGGCCTCGTCCACTCGGTTATTAAGTTCTTAGGGGTGCTTTATCACCCGGCTACCTAAGGTACTCGGTATCTGGGATAGTAGACCCAAAACCGCTACAAGGGTGGAGAGAAAAGTCTGAGGTGAAAGAAAAATGAACTTCAAAATTGAAGTATCAGTGCATTCGGTACTAAAAAAAAAACGTCATTAAGGATCAAGAGTATGTGGCATTGAAAGGTATAATGGAATAAGATTTTACTTCATGCCCCTTGTCGTTCAAGGAATTGTGAAAGAAAATGGTGGATTGGCTCAGGGTTAAAAGCAGAATTTTCATGGTACTGCTTCTCTTTCTTTTTGTAGGACTTCAGAGTTATTCTCAGAAATAGAAAAATATATCTAATAAAATTAATGTTGTTAGTACCCTTTTAAAAAACTGAAAAGATTGGCAATTACCTCTTCTGTGCTCTCCTTACTTGATTATTGTCTGTTTAACTTGTTTAAACATTATGTCAGAAAGATTTGCTTGAGGACAAGAAAAAGATAAGTGTGGGGGAGTTTGATAAGTGAGAAATACATAGATATTTAAGGGTTTAATTTACCTTATACTTGTGCACTTTAGAATAATATTTCTCACTTATCGTATGTTTTTCCTAAGATTTGTCTTGATATGGACTGATATATTTTATGTGTTAAATGTAGGAAAAAGCCATGTTAATGGATATGATAATCTCATGAGCTTTCCAACGCAACAAACGGCGAGTCAAACAGACTTATAACGAAGAATCTGGAGCCAATTGAAGATTAGACTACACTCGTGTATATATATATAATACAACCGCCCACAACATACACGTCCGCCTGGTTAAGGCGCGGACAACACACGGGCGTCCGCCTCGCGGACAAGGCAGAGACGTCCGCATCTTATCTCGCGGACAACAGGCGTCCGCCTCGCGGACGGAACAGAGACGTCCGCATCTTATCTCGCGGACAACACACAGGCGTCCGCCTCGCGGACAAGGCAGAGACGTCCGCGCACAAACCAGGCGGACGCGCAGGCGGACGTGACTAAAATCAACGCGAAACAGTTTTCTTCTTCGTTTTTCGCGGCGCTTTCTTCTTCCTTCTTCGCGGCGCCTACCGACACTTATCTCAGGCGCCTACCGACAGTCCTCACGCGTCTGCAACCCCAATCTTCTGCAAACCCAATCCATCTACTCCTCAACTTGGCCACTTGGTCACGCGTGCTCCAACCTTCTCCTTCCTTCCTCTCCTTCTCCTTCTTCTATAAATTCTACGAGCTTTCTGCTCAAAAATAATTACTCCCTTCCTCAAATCCAACACCACCACCACCGTTCAAACCACGACAGACCACAGTTCACCACAATCTTCCATCCAAAGTTCTTTAAACTTACGCTGTTATTTTCCAGACAGCCAACGAAGAAGACGATCTGCACAAAACCAGTCCATATCCTGATCTGTATCCGCGTACCGTCGTTCTTCTTCGTTCTGTCTGTCTATCTTATTTATTATGTTGTTTTCATAATTATGTGTGATTAATAAATCTAGCTTCCCGGGTTTAGAAGCAAGCCTATTTTATATAATTGTGTTATATAAGCTTTCCAGTATAATTTATCTAAACAGTATTTTGATTCCTCTCCTTAATGCGCTTTAATTCTCTTGTACAATTATTAAAGTGATATTTGTAGTTCTTTGTCAAAATGCAGTGCTGAGACAAGGTTCTAGACACAGGAAGTCAAATGGGTTAACGACTAGAAGCGATATTCCTCGCCGTATAGGTTAATCTATCTCCAATAGGAATTGTTACTAATGCGATTAATTTATTAATAACTTGAACAAGGAATTGCGCTTGTTGTTTAAATTAATCAGGGTTTATTAGACAGGGAACGGTCAATAAACTAATTAAGATTCTTGAGTTTATTGTTAAAGTGGGAAAGTTATATTAATATAGTTAAATAAAATAGGTAAGCAGAACAACCCGGGATGCTTCTTTAAACCAAAAAGTTTTATAATTTCTATTTCTTTTCTGTTTTAATTAATTGTTTTTATTATTGTCTTATTATTTAGCTGATAATCATTTCCCTCAAAAAGATAAAATCTGTTTATAGAAATCTCAGTCAATTTACTACACTATCAGTTATCCACAGCGAGGTCCCCAAGAGTACGACAACCCACCTTTCCACTATTCCGCAAAACGATTAGGTACACTGCCTAGGTTGAAGAAGTAGTCGCATATTTCTACAACACCGTGTTCGTTACACCACTCGTCTACATGCATGGGGTACCTTACTGGTACATTACTACTTACCCAACTAACTCATAAATGAGCGTGTCAGGCCTGCAAGCCCCTGTGGGTGCAGTCGTCCCACGTCTCGTTTTAGTAAACTCATAGTGTCCGTCACACGTTTAGCTATTGCTAATTATGAAGTATTCTGCTGTCGATCTCCTCTTTCATCGTTCCATAATAACATTTATTGTTCTTCTTGAAGTTAATCAAGGGAAGTCCATTTACTATGTTCTTTGGTATGGTATGCTCCAGCTCCTTTCTGTATTCCGTATTGATTCTATTTCTTAGTAGCTTAGGTCTCTTTCCATAGAGCCTCTTATCTTCTTTCTCATATTCATTCTATTAGGAATGCACTTCCAGTTCCTTAAGGAATGGGTAGTGTGCTTCCTGTGAAATCTTACCTAAGCAGGTCCAGACTACTGGCACCAATGCACAGTCGTCTACCATCTTATTTTCTTACTTATACTGGTCTTAACTCATAAATATAATTGCCTCAGTGTCAATATTTGACGGCTCATACATAATGGTCGCCTTACCGCGCACCAAGACTTAATCCACTTATCCCACTATTGTACTCACGACCACTACTATCGTGATAGTTGGCCCTTACCATGTTGCCCATTAATGGTGCAACCTCTTATTCACTTATTCTCATGTCTGACCTTATACTCAATCCCTTCTTGGTGTAAACACACTGGGAGTCCTCTCATTCCGGTGTATAACGGTTGTGTTACCGCGCTGTAAAATAGTTGACTCTTAATACAAAGGTGTTCTGCTCCAATCTCAGATTCGTAAGTAGGCTGATTTCCCTCGCATTATTTCTTCCTTATGACGTTATCTACCATGTAATTCTACCGGTTACTGAAGAAGTCATCCACTGAATCACAAGCTCTTCGGAGCATTGGTCATTTGACGTGTCGTAAGGTGCACTCACAATGTTTATCTCTGATGATCAATAATTCTTACATCCTAGGTGTTGGATGAGGGGTCTATCTCTGCAACCTTCCTTATTACTCAAGTGTATCTAACATGTTCCAAGGTAATCCCAAGTTTACAGTTTCCATTCTCTAACAAAAGCGTATTGCATCTCTAATAAGTGAAAGCCCCTTTGAGGGGTTCATTCCCACTCATGGCCTCACAACAAGGAGAGGTATCCCCACCCTAAAAGGCATGGTTCGTTCTCCGCCCCTGTCCTTAGCATTATCTCAATATTCTCTTTGGTACCCTTCTGGCAATTCCTCCACAATTAAATTATAGGTCATTCTATCTCATAAGTACACCTTAGTTCACTCATTTTTTTCCCAATTATCCTTTAATGATTCCTAGTAAGTCCTAGGTCATAGTAACTCACTTAACACCTAATACACTTGGTTTCTACACAAATTTCACCATGACTTCTCTACTATATTATTATCATGCTCAAATGCATAGATTTTCTCCTCAAATCAACCCAAGTTAATCACGTCCTTAGTGGACATTCACAACACACCAATTACACTCTAACTACTTCAATTCACAATACAATTGCATAAACCTTACATTGCTTGGCACTTAGGCCCTTAAATGACATAACTTAAACACTGAATTTCACATAGCCACCTACACACAACAATAGTCCCATGGCTCTTAGGCCCTTCAATTACATAATCTAAACACTGAATTTCACATAGCCACCTGCACACAACAATAGTCCCATGACAATACATAAGAGCTCCTATAATTCATTGGTGATTATTTTACTAACTCATTTGTCATTAGCTCCTTAGTGTTTAATTTTCTCTTGAGTGAGAGCCGGTGGTCGATTCACTGTCATACTCTAGCTCATTAGTAGATTAACTTCATAACTACTAGTTCTTTGAACTCCATCTTATGTCAGGTTACATCATTTGATGTGGTATTGGATTTCATGGTAAGCTGCTGCATCCTGCTTCCCACTATGGAAGTTCGCTCAGGTAATCCGACATTATTCGATGTCTACAACGACTCTCGCTCACATAGACTTGAATCCCTTAGCGTTTTAGAATTTATTCGTATTAGGCATCGGCCTTATGGTGTCTAAGTTGGATATTTGTCCTGGTTATCATGTGTTTTCATCTGAATGTTGTGTTCAACTTTCGTTGACTACGCCACCCGTCCATGATTAATCATACTTGGGTGTTTATGAGTTAGGCAATCAATACCAAATATCGTTTATGGGTTTCATTCGGCTCAACTATACCAACTCTGTGGTGTAGTCCCCTGAGCTTCCCTCTTTCGGGATTGTACGTCTTTGATCCTAGGTAGGTCATTCCTTAAATTTATTTTCTCTGATTCCGTTTCTGGGGTTCACGAACGTCTTCAATGAAGAATAGTGTTACCGGTATTCTTGGTGATCATTCTGGGAGTTTTGTCCCGTTCTCGTTGAAAGTCGTTCTGTCGACTGTCTTCATTGTATCTCGTAATACATTCTTTGTATGTTATTACTTACATAGTGTTTTGCTCGGATCACTGAGCGATCTCCTAGGTTCCTCTCTTCGAGGTTCGGGATTGGTGTTCTTACCCGTACTGTCAGTTGTTACTGTGGTAGGTTGTACCGTTGCTGATATTTATACCGTTTAGCATTCCGACCAAGTTCAGCTCCCTGCTGACTGGTGTGTCGACTCATCTTATCATGGTCAGGCCGTCAGGCCTTTCCAAGGTCTCATTCTCTCATTCTTATGGATTTACATTCCGGTACTAATATGTATTACGACTGTAGCATTCTACTATCTCGCCATGATGGCTTTCCGTATAGTTTAACCATGGTAGCACTTGCTACAGGGAGTGCGCCATGCAGGATGGGTTGTTGGTACTGGGTACATTGGTAGTGATACTTCCTCCTAATTTCCATGTAATTGGTAGTCCTCGGGACTCCTTCGATGTTCTCTTATTTTGGGTAACTAGCCATCCGGTAGTTTCCTGGTTGGTTTGACAGTACTGTCATTTGTCAGGGTGTTCCTCTTCCTGAGGGAACCCCTCGTTACTTGTATCTTAATCCTCACTCCTGTTCCCACACATTATGTCGGGGTTACTAAGTAATGATTCTCCTTCAGGCACTACGTTGTAGTCCTAACTCGGTATACCGTGGTACGCGTCTTTATTGTCGCCTGCGCTATGTCGGCCAGGTTTTGTAACCTTTCTCATTGCATGGGGTTTGGAGTTCCCCTTTCTAACTGGACTTCCCAATAATCTTAACCCTCATGCTTTGTATCATCCCACTGTTATTCCCATTCGGACCACTGTCCGATACTCATGTCGCTTATTTTTTTTATCCATTGCACTAGTAGAGCTTTTCTTACCATTGGTATGGCGGGTTATTTCAACTGCGTAGCATGTCGACCCATGTTGCCGGTAATTACCGTTCTCTTTTTGGTAGGTTTCCATTGGTAGCGTCTATTTCCACGTTGCGCTCCATTTAAAACCTCCAAGTTCTCCGTAAACTGTTGTGCAACAAGATGCTTCTCATATTGCTTACTGCTAACTAACTGTCAGATCGGGTTTTTCCCGAGTAGGAGAAGGCTTTCTTCTCTCTGGCGTTTGTTCCATGTATTCAAGGTTAAGGATGTGGAGGGCGGGTCTAGGTACTATGGATATCCGGTAAACACCGGGAAGTCCTAACTAACGCACCTCTCACTCTATCACTCAACCCTTAACCCAGAACTCAAACTCAACCTCAGTATTCTTCTAAGTTCGGTAATTCTTGTCTTCAGAGCGTACTACGCTCTGATACACTTTTGTAACACCCCAACTCAATCCAAATGTGCTCTCGCAACTTAACAGCTTATACATATACATGTCATAGCGGAATTCTTTACACTCCAGGACCTTGCCACAGTCTGACTACAGAATATACCGAACATTAATACAACAACCTTAACCAATTACATTTCCTTCTTACAATCCCCTCATATCCTATACATATTACTAACTCAATTGCCATACGAGTGTACATGCACAACTCGTAGGCCACACTTAACCCTTCACACTTGTACCCCTTCATACTCTCGCGACGGCCGCCTCCTGATGTTCACCTGTGTAGTAAAAACAGCCCCCAAAGGGGGTCAGCACGAATGCTGGTACGATCCTCTCATGGCCCCCAAGCTAACGTGGCTACGACGACTCATTGTCGATAGCATGGAGGTTGATTAGATGCACAACATAATAGAAAGTGTAGTAAACAACAAACCAAATATGAACAATCAAAGTTCAAACATAACGAACGACTTAAATGCGTTCCCTTAATTAGAGAGTTAATTATTTAACTCCTTAGGTTATATTTCCTCTTAATCTTAGTCCATCCTTATCTCACCTCAATCTTAGTCTTATCTTAATCTTAGAAACAACCATCCTTTAATAAGGAGTGGATGTAGCTTATCTTAATCTTAATAATACAAACCATCCTTTAAAAAGGAATGGTTGCAACTTATCTTAACCTTACCTTAATCTTAATCTTAACTTATTCTCAGTATACAAACCGTTCCTGGAGGGAAATGGTTGTATCCTAAGTCCAAACCTGGGATTTAGGTGATCCCACCGCACCATCTTAATGCCACCTACCATGGACGGGAGTCCAGCGTAGCTGAGCCGGCAACCGGCCCTAGGCTACAAGTCCGAAGACAAGTCCTTAAGCGGAAGTCGAATCTGCTATAGATACCGACCCCCTTTCCTTAGCATGCATGACCGGAGTCAGTCCCGGGTTTCCTCACTCAAGTTCCAGTTAGTTAGTCTCAAGACCATGTTTTTGGTTAACCTCTTTCGGTTTATATCAAACCTGTAACACCCCAACTCAATCCAAATGTGGTCTCGCAACTTAACAGCATATATATATACATGTCACAGTGGAATTCTTTACACTCCAGGACCTTGCCACGGTCTGACTACAGAATATACGAACATTAGTACACAACCTTAACCAAATACATATTCTTCTACAATCCTCTCAACAACCTATACATCTTACTAACTCAATTGCCATACGAGTGTACATGCACAACTCGTAGGTCACACTTAATCCTTAACACTTGTATCCTCTTCTTACTCTTGCGACGGCCGCTTCCTGATGTACCTGTGTAGTAAAAACAGCCCCCAAAGGGGTCAGCACGAATGCTGGTACGATCCCCTCATGGCCCCCAAGCTAACGTGGCTACGACGACTAATTGTCGATAGCATGGAGGTTGATTAGATGCACAATATAATAGTAAGTGCAGTAAACAACAACTCAGATATGAACAATCAAGTTCACACACAATGAACGACTTAAATGTGTTCCCTTAATTAGAGAGTTAATTATTTAACTCCTTAAGTAATGTTCCCTCTTAACTTAGTCCAACCTTATCTCACCTCAATCTTAGTCTTATCTTAATCTTAGAAACAACCATCCTTTAATAAGGAGTGGATGTCACTTATCTTAATCTTAATTATACAAACCATCCTTTAAAGAGGAATGGTTGCAACTCATCTAACCTTAACTTAATCTTAATCTTAACAATACAAATCATCCTTAAAAAGGATGATTGTAACTTATCTTAATCTTAACTTATTCTCAGAATACAAACCGTTCCTGGAGGGGAATGGTTGTAGCCTAAGTCCAAACCTGGGATTTAGGTGATCCCACCGCACCATCTTAATGCCACCTACCCTGGACGGGAATCCAGCGTAGCTGAGCCGGCAACCGGCCCTAGGCTACAAGTCCGAAGACAAGTCCTTAAGCGGAGGGCGGATCTGATTCAGATACCGTCCCCCTTTTTCCTTAGCATGCATGACCGGAGATCGTCTCCGGTTTCCTCACTCAAGTTCCAGTTAGTAATATAGTCTCAAGACCATGTTTGTGGTTAACCTCTTTCGGTTCATATCGTCCCTTATTAGGGGCGTTCCTCAGTCTCACTCAATTCCTTACTAAACATTGGTTAGTAAGTTTCTCACGGTATGTGTGTTAGTTTCATACATCACACAACAATACAATAGATATAATATATTCCGGTTGCATGCTATCTTGTTTAGTGAGCACACAAAACAGATAGCACACAAGCCGAGGGACACCTCGTTAGCAAGCAGGTCACAAGAGAACTGTACCGTTCACCGTTGGTCGTTCGGTTGCTTACTCTCCTCTGGAGTCCAAATTCTCAAACCCTAAAACATTCATTCAATTTTAGGTTGTTAATTACCTTTCCAATAAAGCTAACTTACTTAACTCACTTAGTCACTAATGATCCCCATCTTACACCACTTAAGTTCTTATAAACTTAGTCTTAAGTGAATCACTTCTCCTCATCTTAACTTATTCATCCACTAATTATCATTGTTACTCACACAAACTGTCTTAAACCACCTTATATCATCATTACTTAATATTCCCCATCATTTCCCAACCGAAACAAAGTTTTTGGTCAATACAGCACCTTGTCCGAACTTGTGTCCGGCTTCACCAAGTTCGACGCAAGTGAGCTCAACTGAAACAACGCATGTCCGAAACATGTGTCCGGACTTCGAAGTTCGGACATGGTCGAGGAACAATCCTAAGTAGAACAGGCACGTCCGACTACTGTCCGGACTTCCCAAGGTTCGGACACAAGTCGAGACTCTGAAAATTTTCACGCAACAGGGCCTGTCCGAACGTCCATGTCCGGACGGATGTTCGGACAAGGCAAAACACTCATTTTCTAAGCCTTCAAACACTTAACCAATATTCACCAACTTCTCCTAAACCCTCATAATGTCATCTATCATCATTTAGGCACTTAAACTCACCTTATAACTTCCACCAAACTCTCCAAAACAACTTCCAAAGATCTTCTCAAACATTTCCTAAATTCTTACAAACATTCCTAACACTTGTCATATGCTTCCTTACATTTCCAACTTGTACATTTTATCTGAAACTTCAACTAACCAAAGTGTTTCTTTTCTACCCATATAACTCCTCCTTAACATCATTGCTTGTTAAACCTCCAAGGTTATCTTGCATGTCCATGCACAATTTCTCTTCTTTTCACTTGTTACTCATCACTCTTAAACTCTTAAGCTTGCTTATACATTTCTTTCCATTATCTTAATACCTTGACATTGTTCTTCATTTACCTTAACCATGCAACACCCTCCTTAGACATTTCCACTCTCTTATGCAACTTACTCACCATTCTCATGATCATACCCTCTTATACGTTTCTAGTCATTTTCCTTGACGACTTACAATATCCTCCTACCATTTTCACTTCCATCACCCAAGTCCACACATTACCATTCAACTAAACCTTACTAGTCCACCACTAACATCACCACCTCTTACACAAACTTCTCGAACTCTCATTGTTCTTCTCTTAGTTCATACCTAAATCACCTTAAAGCATTATACACCTTTCCTCCAGATTTGCACAAGTCTTATCATTCCTCATACCGTGTCTTTGGTGTGTTCAATGCACCCATCTAAACTCTAATTTCCTTATAGACCATTCTAGGTCATTCTAAACCTCAAGAACTCCTTAGTTAACTCATTTCCACTCAAATTCCTTTGTATGACTCCTAGTAAATCCTAGGTCATATTAGTTCTCCACCATCACCTAAACACTATTTTCTACTCAAATTTCGCCATAGCTCCTCTAGTATATTATCATGCCCAAACACATTATTTTTCCTCATTCAACCATCTCACACACATCAAGTTCTTCTCATCATATCTCATCACCCAAACCAATTCATTCACACAAACTCAATATATTGCAATAATCTTAAATTGCATAGCACTAAGGCTCTTAAATGACATGGCTCTTAGGCCCTTAAATGACTTAAACTTAAACACTGAATTTCCACATATAAAAGCTTTCAACCTGCAAATACACCCATCAATCTCATAGTAGTTATAATGCTCTTAAAATCCACCTTAAACTTATATTACTAACTCATTCTCATTAGCTCCTTAATCACAAGTTCATAAGCTTGTTTAAGTTCTTTTTCTTAGGTTATATAACCCAATACACAATGTAAGCTCTAAGCCACATTGGTACTTATCTAAAACTCATTCCTTAAACCTTAAACCACCATTAGGTAAGCAATTTACCTTGTTTTCTCAAGCTTATCTTAACTTCCTCCTTAGACCTTCTTCTTGCATGAATCTCGGCCACCACTTAAATTCCCCTTGCCAATGTTCTAATCAATATTCAATGACTCATATGAGTACTAAACAATACACTAACCTCAAGGAATGAAAACCTAGGTTAGAAATGTGTTCTAAGGCATAAAAGTGGATGATTACCTTTGAAGTCTCAAGGTAGACTTTGGCATTGAATGAAATAGGACCTCCACTAGTCCTTGGTGAATAAATTAAGCTAGAACAAGGCATAAAAACATAGCCCCATGAGAAGGAATTTTCGGCCATGTACAAGAAATGATGGAAACATGGTTTTTCTTACATTTTCTTTACCTTAAGAGAATGGAGAAGCTAATGAGCTCTTCAAACTTGATTTTCCTCCATCAATGGAGTTTCCTCATGGCACCAAAATGGAGCTTTGAAAGATTTGAAAAGATAGAAAGATAGGTCTTGGCCTAACTAAGAGAAATATGTGTTTAGTTTTTGATTTGGAGCAAAGGTGAACACTTAGTGAGTGATTGAAGGTGGAGCACCCATGGATGGAGCTCTCTCTCGGTTTGGAGCAAAAGAAGAGAAGAAGAAATCGTGTGAAGGAGAGAAATGAAGAGAGAGAAGAAGAAAAGGTGGCTTATAAGAGATATTTGCTTTAATAAAGCAAATAGTACTCTTTTACTTATCTCTTCTTTTCTTCCTTATTTGACTACTTATGGTGACTCACCCTCCTTTAAAAAACCGGCCCCCTACCTTAAATAAGGCTAGTCATGGTCTTTGTTGACCAACTAATTAGCTTATATTGATTAAAACTTAAACTAGTCACTATTTGGCACTATTCACTAATCAGTGCACATATTTCTGAAATTTTTGATTTCCCATTGATTTAGACCTCCTAATGTGATACTAATTAGTACACATGTTGATTAAAGAGTAATGATGGACATTTAGCCACTCAAAACTCAATTCTAAGACAATTTCTCAAAAATGTGCTTTAAGACTTCTTAAAGCACATTTTGTGTTTTAACTTGTTTTCAAGCTTGGTTTTCTTTGCTAATTGATTTAAAATGACCATTAGGATATTACTAAGGTCTTATCATGATATTTGGGTACTCACCCAAGTCTCTCCAAGCTTAGAGCACGTTCTTGCCCTGATTGCCTTTAAGGCACTTTCTTGTGTTTTCCTTGGTTTAAATTGTCTACCAATCTATCTAAGGCATATTCTAGCCTTACTACATCATAATTTGATGTTTACTTAGCATACTTAGGTTTGGGGTATTTCAATCTACCCCCCTTAAAAGAACTTTGTCCCCAAAGTTCACATGCATCTTTTCTTATTAGAATACATGTCTTACCTCATTCCTTAGATCATATAGATCATACTTATGTATACTTAATCTCATTGGATCATTGGATCCGCCATATTCTTATACTTAAATATCACACAACATGCTTAAGCATGTATAGCACTCAAAATTCTTTTTGTTTCTTTTGATGATTGAAACATTCACATAATTTCCAACGTATTCTCCCATGTCACCGGTCCGTAGACAATGGCTCATTCGTCCTCGTCACCATGGGCCAGAATACAAAACACTCTGCTCTCCCCATGTCACCGGTCCGAAGACAAAGGCTCGTGCGTCCTCGACTTCATGGGCGAGACTCAGTAAAAAGGTAATCCTTTTTACGAGGTCGTGTGAGGAATAATTCCTCTAATTAAAAATACAATCAACTCCAATTTCATTTTATCCTAAAGCCTCTGTCCATAGTGTGATTTAATTGTGACCACTGGTAGGGAGTTTCAGGAATCATCCAACGCTGATGTGATCAGCATCAGTGTAGAACTATCCTTCCACCCCAATTTGTGTTCGGTTTCCCTTGATCCCTAGAAAATCAAGTTCCACCTCCCACGTCATTTTCAAACATCCAAATAATTCACTTATGTCCAATTTTCTATCTTTTTAGTTCTTCTAATCATAATCAATACATCTCCAAAGTGTGGACTCATTCCATCAAACATTCCCAATTCATCTCTTAGTAATTACCTCAAGACTTAAATTCCTACTAAGTTTTATAACTGTCCCATACCAACTTCTACTGTCTCATACCATACAGCATTACTATTTCCTAACTCATAATCATATCAAATTGTATCTCATAATATTATCTTATTCTTATCTCACACATAGTCTCATATCGACTCATACCTCATATATTCCTTATTTCTTAAGTCTCCTTAAACCTCCTCCTTAATTCTCTTAACTTGTACTCACACCGGAGTTAACAAGATAGGTACTTAATATGTATGGTATTCACATCTTCTGTGTGCAATAACCATGATTTATCTCAAAATGTTTATGTAAAACATATTCTCAAGTTATTTTGTGCTATGCACACCGTAGTTTATGTACTCAGTACACAAACATACGCCAAGCGGTTTTCGCTCTACCCCCCTTAAAATGGATTACGCCCACGTAATCAGCGTTACATCATCTTTGAACATAAGTTCAAGGTGTCTAATTCTCACCAAGCATTCTAGCTTCCACGTCATCTATCTTACTTATAATTCGATCAGAAATGACTTAGTCTCTGTATCGAGGATTCTTAACGGTACTTATACCGTTTCCTTAACTTAGTTTGGTCTAATCTCAAAGGTAGTGGTCTGCTAGCTTCCGCTGCGTGACTCTGATAATCTTAGGCTTAATTGTCTCAATGGACACGTGTTATCTTTATATATACACGGCCTTAATGAGTTGTAACTCATCTATCCATTCTCCTTGAAGATCTTGCGCTCATACTCTTAGTATTTTCTCGAATGTATAAATTGTTCTCCCCAATTGACCTTTGGTCTGAGGATGATTCTTAGTCTGAAACTACTGTTTAGTGCTTATTGCACTTTACCGTTTAATCTTATTCATCTTAAGACATGTCCTATGTCTATACTTAACAATCCGTGCTTCTCGCACTTCGTAGTCCTTAATTATTTGTTCTCTGATTCTTTGACTGTTTGTGGTAATGGCTGCTCTTGTCTGATCTTGTGTCGTTGTCCGTGGTACGGAGTCGACTACCTCCCGTGTTCCTTACACCACTCGTTCACATGCATGGGGTACCTTACTGGTACATTACTACTTACCCAACTAACTCATGAATGAGCGTGTCAGGCCTGCAAGCCCCTGTGGGGTGCAGTCGTCCCACGTCTCGTTTTAGTAAACTCATAGTGTCCGTCACACGTTTAGCTATTGCTAATTATGAAGTATTCTGTTGTCGATCTCCTTTTCATCGTTCCATAATAACATTTATTGTTCTTCTTGAAGTTAATCAAGGGAAGTCCATTTACTGTGTCCTTGGTTATGGTATACTCCAGCTCCTTTCTGTATTCCGTCGTGATTCGGTCTCTTAATAATTGAGGTCTCTTCGTAGAGCCTCTTATCTTGTTCCTCATATTTATGCTACTAGGAATGCACTTCCAGTTCCTTAAGGAATGGGTAGTGTGCTTCCTGTAAAATCTTACCTAACTAGGTCCAGACTACTGGCATCAATGCTCAGTTCGTCTACCATCTTATTTTCTTACTTATACTGGTCTTAACTCATAAATCTAATTGCCTCAGTGTCAATATTTGACAGCTCATTCATAATGGTCGCCTTACCGCGCACCATGACTTAATCCACCTTTCTAAATATTGTACTCACGACCACTACTACCGTGGTAGTTGGCCCTTACCATGTTGCCCATTGATGGTGCAACCTCTTATTCACTTATTCTAATGTCTTACCTTATACTCAATCCCTTCTTGGTGTAAACACACTGGGAGTTCTTTCATTCCGGTATAGGCGGTTGTCGTACCGTGTTGTAAAATAGTTGACTCTTGATATGAAGATGTTCTGCTCCAATCTCAGATTCGTAAGTAGGCTAATTTCTTTCGCTTTCTTTCATCCTTAGTGATGTTATCTACCATGTAGTTTTAACTGGTCACTGAAGAAGTCATCCCCTGAATCACAAGCTCTTCTGAGCATTGATTAATTGACGTGCCATAATGTGCAGTCACCATGTTTATCTCTGACCATTACTAATTCTTACATCCTGGGTGTTGGATATGGGGTCTATCTGTGCCACCTTCCTTATTACTCAAGTGTATCTGGTATGTTCTAAGGTAATCTCTAGGTTCAGAGTTTCATTTCCTAAATAAAGTGTATTTTATCTCTAATATGTGAAAGCCCTTTTGAGGGGTTCGTTCCCACTCATGGCCTCACAACAAGGAGAGGTATCCCCACCCTAAAAGGCATGGTTCGTTCTCCGCTCCTGTCCTTAGCATTATCTCAATATCCTCATTGGTACCTTTTCTTGGTAATGTTCTTCCCAATCTAAGTTATAGGTTTGGTAACCGTTCATATCTACAAATTGTAGTCCCTTCGTGGCTTAAACAAGCTCTCTTATAACTTACTGCGCCTCGGGCTCTGATGTGGTTAACATCCTTGGCTCGTAGGCTCTTAATGCTTAATGTCTCAGTTCATTATTTGTACTCTTACTCATCTGCAGGTCATCCCTATAAGATTCTGGTTCTTTGAGCACTATCCACCGTTAATTTACATACTAAATGTAGTATCAGGTTTCATGATAAGTTGCTGCATCCTGCTTCCTGCTAGGGAAGTTGTTCAGGTGATCTGAGGTTACTTAGTGTCTTTGACAATGCTGTCATTTTACTAGACTTATGTTTTAATAGTCAAGGTTAGGTTCGTATTAGGCGTTCGCCTTAAGGTGTCCAAGTTGGATAATCCTGTTATCTTATACTCCCATCTCAACGCTTCGTTCAACTTCCGTTGACTATGCCACCCGTTGATGATCAATCATACTTGGGTGTTAATGAGTTAAACAAACAGTGTTAACTGTCATTCATCAATTGTTCGGCTCGACTATGCCCGCTCTGTGGGGTAGTCCTCTGAGCTTTCCTTTTCCAGGGTTGTATGACTTTAATCCTTAGTAGGTTATAGCTTACGTTTATTTCTTTTATCCTTGTTTTCTGGGTTTCCGTCATCTTCATTGAAGAATGTTGTTATTGGTATCCTTAATGGTCACTCTGGGAGTCTTATCCCGTTTTCGTTGTAAGTCGATGCTTCAACAGTCTCAATAGTATCTTATAATACATCCCTTGTATATCATTGCTTATATAGTGTTTTTGCTCGCGATACCGAGCAATCTCTTAGGTTTTCCCCTTGGAGTTGAGATTGGTGTTCTTACCGTACTGTCGGTTGTTGTTGTAGTGGGTTATACCGTTGCTAGTATTTATATGGTTTAGTATTTCGTCTAAGCTCAGCTCCCTGCTGGCTGATGTGTCGGTTCATCTCATCATGGTCAGGCCGTCAGGCCCTTCCAAGGTCCTATTTTTTTCCTGTTCTTATGGATTTACAATCCGGTATTAATATATGCTACAACTGTAGCGTTCTCCTATTTCGCCTTGATGGCTTTTCGTGTGGCTTAACCGTGGTAGCACTTGCTATGGCAAGTGCGCCATGCAGGATGGGTTATTGGTACAAGGTACATCGGTAGTGACACTTCCTTCTAATTTCCATGTAATTGGTAGTCCTCGGGACTCCTTCGATAATCTCTTATTTTGGATAACCGTCCATCCGGCAGTTTCCTTGTTATTTGACAGTACTGTCATCTACCGGGCGTTCCTCTTCCTGAGGGAACCCCTTAATATTTTCTTATGTCTTAATCCTCGCTCTGTCTCCACACATTTGTTGTGGTTATTAAGTAATAGTTCTTCTATAGGCACTACATTGTAGTCCTATTTTATACAATTTGTATGTGTTCCACCGTTGTTCGCATTGTGTCGGCCAGGTTTGTAACCTTTTTCATTGTGTGGGGTTTGGAGTTCCCGGTTCTTAACTGGACCTTCCAGTAATCTTAATCCTCATGCTCTGTATTATCTCACTGTTATGCTCTCTCGGATCGCTGTCCGGTACTCATGTCTTTATCCTCATCATTGCACGTAGTGCTTTCCTTACCATTGGTATCACGGGTTATTTCGACTGCGTAGCATGTCGACCCATGTTGCCGGTAATTTCCGTTCCCTTACTGATAGTATTCCATAGGTAGCGCCTGTTTCTCTGTTGATGCGCTCCATTTAAAATCTCCCAGTTCTCCTTAACTGTTGTACAATAAATTGTTTCTCGTATTGCTGACTGTTAGCTAACTGCCAGATCGGGTTTCCCCGAGTAAGAGAAGGCTTTCTTCTCTCTGGCGTTTGTTCCACATATTCAGGGTTAGGGATGTGGAGGGCGGGTCTAGGTACTATGGATGTCCGGTAAGCACCGGGAAGTCCGACTAACGCACCTCTCACTCTATCTCTCAACCCTTAACCCATAACTCAATCTCAACCTCAATATTCTCCTAAGTTCGGTATTTCTTGTCTTCAGAGCGTAACTACGCTCTGATACCACTTTTTGTAACACCCCAACTCAATCCAAATGTGGTCTCGCAACTTAACAGCATATATATACATGTCACAGCGGAATTCTTTACACTCCAGGACCTTGCCACGGTCTGACTACAGAATATACCGAACATTAGTACATAACAACCTTAACCAAATACATATTCTTCTTACAATCCTCTCAACAACCTATACATCTTACTAACTCAATTGCCATACGAGTGTACATGCACAACTCGTAGGTCACACTTAATCCTTAACACTTGTATCCTCTTCTTACTCTTGCGACGGCCGCTTCCTGATGTACCTGTGTAGTAAAAACAGCCCCCAAAGGGGGTCAGCACGAATGCTGGTACGATCCCCTCATGGCCCCCAAGCTAACGTGGCTACGACGACTAATTGTCGATAGCATGGAGGTTGATTAGATGCACAATAATAGTAAGTGCAGTAAACAACAACTCAGATATGAACAATCAAGTTCACACACAATGAACGACTTAAATGCGTTCCCTTAATTAGAGAGTTAATTATTTAACTCCTTAAGTAATGTTCCCTCTTAATCTTAGTCCAACCTTATCTCACCTCAATCTTAGTCTTATCTTAATCTTAGAAACAACCATCCTTTAATAAGGAGTGGATGTCACTTATCTTAATCTTAATTATACAAACCATCCTTTAAAGAGGAATGGTTGCAACTCATCTTAACCTTAACTTAATCTTAATCTTAACAATACAAATCATCCTTTAAAAAGGAATGATTGTAACTTATCTTAATCTTAACTTATTCTCAGAATACAAACCGTTCCTGGAGGGGAATGGTTGTAGCCTAAGTCCAAACCTGGGATTTAGGTGATCCCACCGCACCATCTTAATGCCACCTACCTGGACGGGAATCCAGCGTAGCTGAGCCGGCAACCGGCCCTAGGCTACAAGTCCGAAGACAAGTCCTTAAGCGGAGGGCGGATCTGATTCAGATACCGTCCCCCTTTTTCCTTAGCATGCATGACCGGAGATCGGTCCCGGGTTTCCTCACTCAAGTTCCAGTTAGTAATAGTCTCAAGACCATGTTTGTTGGTTAACCTCTTTCGGTTCATATCGTCCCTTATTAGGGGCGTTCCTCAGTCTCACTCAATTCCTTACTAAACATTGGTTAGTAAGTTCTCACGGTATGTTGTGTTAGTTTTCATACATCACACAACAATACAATAGATATAATATATTCCGGTTGCATGCTTTATCTTGTTTAGTGAGCACACAAAACAGATAGCACACAAGCCGAGGGACACCTCGTTAGCAAGCAGGTCACAAGAGAACTGTACCGTTCACCGTTGGTCGTTCGGTTGCTTACTCTCCTCTGGAGTCCAAATTCTCAAACCCTAAAACATTCATTCAATTTTAGGTTGTTAATTACCTTTCCAATAAAGCTAACTTACTTAACTCACTTAGTCACTAATGATCCCCATCTTACACCATTTAAGTTCTTATAAACTTAGTCTTAAGTGAATCACTTCCTCATAACTTATACTTATTCATCCACTTAATTATCATTGTTACTCACCAAACATGTCTTAAACCACCTATATCATCATTACTTAATATTCCCCATCATTTCCCAACCTTAAACAAAGTTTTTGGTCAATACAGCACCTTGTCCGAACTTGTGTCCGGACTTCCCAAGTTCAGACGCAAGTCGAGACTCAAACTGAAAACAGACGCATGTCCGAACATGTGTCCGGACTTCGGAAGTTCGGACATGGGTCGAGGAAAATCCTAAGTAGAAGCAGGCACGTCCGAACTTGTGTCCGGACTTCCCAAGGTCGGACACAAGTCGAGACTCTGAAAATTTTCACGCAACAGGGCCTGTCCGAACGTCCATGTCCGGACGGATGTTCGGACAAGGCAAAACACTCATTTTCTAAGCCTTCAAACACTTAACCAATATTCACCAAACTTCTCCTAAACCCTCATAATGTCATCTATCATCATTTAGGCACTTAAACTCACCTTATAACTTCCACCAAACTCTCCAAAACAACTTCCAAAGATCTTCTCAAACATTTCCTAAATTCTTACAAACATTCCTAACACTTGTCATATGCTTCCTTACATTTCCAACTTGTACATTTTATCTGAAACTTCAACTAACCAAAGTGTTTCTTTTCTACCCATATAAGTCCTCCTTAACATCATTGCTTGTTAAACCTTCCAAGGTTATCTTGCATGTCCATGCACAATTTCTCTTCTTTTCACTTGTTACTCATCACTCTTAAACTCTTAAGCTTGCTTATACATTTATTTCCATTATCTTAATACCTTGACATTGTCTTCATTTACCTTAACCATGCAACACCCTCCTTAGACATTTCCACTTCTCTTATGCAACTTACTCACCATTCTCATGATCATACCCTCTTATACGTTTCTAGTCATTTTCCTTGACGACTTACAATATCCTCCTACCATTTTCACTTCCATCACCCAAGTCCACACATTACCATTCAACTAAACCTTACTAGTCCACCACTAACATCACCACCTCTTACACAAACTTCTCGAACTCTCATTGTTCTTCTCTTAGTTCATACCTAAATCACCTTAAAGCATTATACACCTTTCCTCCAGATTTGCACAAGTCTTATCATTCCTCATACTGTGTCTTTGGTGTGTTCAATGCACCCATCTAAACTCTAATTTCCTCATAGACCATTCTAGGTCATTCTAAACCTCAAGAACTCCTTAGTTAACTCATTTCCACTCAATTCCTTTGTATGACTCCTAGTAAATCCTAGGTCATATTAGTTCTCCACCATCACCTAAACACTTATTTTCTACTCAAATTTCGCCATAGCTCCTCTAGTATATTATCATGCCCAAACACATTATTTTTCCTCATTCAACCATCTCACACACATCAAGTTCTTCTCATCATATCTCATCACCCAAACCAATTCATTCACAACAAACTCAATATATTGCAATAATCTTAAATTGCATAGCACTAAGGCTCTTAAATGACATGGCTCTTAGGCCCTTAAATGACTTAAACTTAAACACTGAATTTCCACATATAAAAGCTTTCAACCTGCAAATACACCCATCAATCTCATAGTAGTTATAATGCTCTTAAAATCCACCTTAAACTTATATTACTAACTCATTCTCATTAGCTCCTTAATCACAAGTTCATAAGCTTGTTTAAGTTCTTTTTCTTAGGTTATATAACCCAATACACAATGTAAGCTCTAAGCCACATTGGTACTTATCTAAAACTCATTCCTTAAACCTTAAACCACCATTAGGTAAGCAATTTACCTTGTTTTCTCAAGCTTATCTTAACTTCCTCCTTAGACCTTCTTCTTGCATGAATCTCGGCCACCACTTAAATTCCCCTTGCCAATGTTCTAATCAATATTCAATGACTCATATGAGTACTAAACAATACACTAACCTCAAGGAATGAAAACCTAGGTTAGAAATGTGTTCTAAGGCATAAAAGTGGATGATTACCTTTGAAGTCTCAAGGTAGACTTTGGCATTGAATGAAATAGGACCTCCACTAGTCCTTGGTGAATAAATTAAGCTAGAACAAGGCATAAAAACATAGCCCCATGAGAAGGAATTTTCGGCCATGTACAAGAAATGATGGAAACATGGTTTTTCTTACATTTTCTTTACCTTAAGAGAATGGAGAAGCTAATGAGCTCTTCAAACTTGATTTTCCTCCATCAATGGAGTTTCCTCATGGCACCAAAATGGAGCTTTGAAAGATTTGAAAAGATAGAAAGAAGGTCTTGGCCTAACTAGAGAAATATGTGTTTAGTTTTTGATTTGGAGCAAAGGTGAACACTTAGTGAGTGATTGAAGGTGGAGCACCCATGGATGGAGCTCTCTCGGTTTGGAGCAAAAGAAGAGAAGAAGAAATCGTGTGAAGAGAAATGAAGAGAGAGAGAGAAAGGTGGCTTATAAGAGATATTTGCTTTAATAAAGCAAATAGTACTCTTTTACTTATCTCTTCTTTTCTTCCTTATTTGACTACTTATGGTGACTCACCCTCCTTTAAAAAACCGGCCCCCTACCTTAAATAAGGCTAGTCATGGTCTTTGTTGACCAACTAATTAGCTTATATTGATTAAAACTTAAACTAGTCACTATTTGGCACTATTCACTAATCAGTGCACATATTTCTGAAATTTTTGATTTCCCATTGATTTAGACCTCCTAATGTGATACTAATTAGTACACATGTTGATTAAAGAGTAATGATGGACATTTAGCCACTCAAAACTCAATTCTAAGACAATTTCTCAAAAATGTGCTTTAAGACTTCTTAAAGCACATTTTGTGTTTTAACTTGTTTTCAAGCTTGGTTTTCTTGCTAATTGATTTAAAATGACCATTAGGATATTACTAAGGTCTTATCATGATATTTGGGTACTCACCCAAGTCTCTCCAAGCTTAGAGCACGTTCTTGCCCTGATTGCCTTTAAGGCACTTTCTTGTGTTTTCCTTGGTTTAAATTGTCTACCAATCTATCTAAGGCATTCTAGCCTTACTACATCATAATTTGATGTTTACTTAGCATACTTAGGTTTGGGGTATTTCAATCTACCCCCTTAAAAGAACTTTGTCCCCAAAGTTCACATGCATCTTTCTTATTAGAATACATGTCTTACCTCATTCCTTAGATCATATAGATCATACTTATGTATACTTAATCTCATTGGATCATTGGATCCGCCATATTATTATACTTAAATATCACACAACATGCTTAAGCATGTATAGCACTCAAATTCTTTTGTGTTCTTTTGATGATTGAAACATTCACATAATTCCAACGTATTCTCCCATGTCACCGGTCCGTAGACAATGGCTCATTCGTCCTCGTCACCAGGGCCAGAATACAAAACACTCTGCTCTCCCCATGTCACCGGTCCGCGAAGACAAAGGCTCGTGCGTCCTCGACTTCATGGGCGAGACTCAGTAAAAAGGTAATCCTTTTTACGAGGTCGTGTGTGAGGAATAATTCCTCTAATTAAAAATACAATCAACTCCAATTTCATTTTATCCTAAAGCCTCTGTCCTAGGTGATTAATTGTGACCACTGGTAGGGAGTTTCAGGAATCATCCAACGCTGATGTGATCAGCATCAGTGTAGAACTATCCTTCCACCCCAATTTGTGTTCGGTTTCCTTGATCCTAGAAAATCAAGTTCCACCTCCCACGTCATTTTCAAACATCCAAATAATTCACTTATGTCCAATTTTCTATCTTTTTAGTTCTTAATCATAATCAATACATCCAAAGTGTGGATCTCCATCAAACATTCCCAATTCATTCTCTTAGTAATTACCTCAAGACTTAAATTCCTACTAAGTTTTATAACTGTCCCATACCAACTTCTACTGTCTCATACCATACAGCATTACTATTTCCTAATATAATCAATATCAAATGTATCTCATAATATTATCTTATTCTTATCTCACACATAGTCTCATATCGACTATACCTCATATATTCCTTATTTCTTAAGTCTCCTTAAACTCCTCCTTAATTCTCTTAACTTGTACTCACACCGGAGTAACAAGATAGGTACTTAATATGTATGGTATTCACATCTTCTGTGTGCAATAACCATGTTATCTCAAAATGTTATGTAAAACATATTCTCAAGTTATTTTGTGCTATGCACACCGTAGTTATGTACTCAGTACACAAACATACGCCAAGCGGTTTTTCGCTCTACCCCCTTAAAATGGATTACGCCCACGTAATCAGCGTTACATCATTTGAACATAAGTTCAAGGTGTCTAATCTCACCAAGCATTCTAGCTTCCACGTCATCTATCTTACTTATAATTCGATCAGAAATGACTTAGTCTCTGTATCGAGGATTCTTAACGGTACTTATACCGTTTCCTTAATTAGTTTGGTCTAATCTCAAAGGTAGTGGTCTGCTAGCTTCCGCTGCGTGACTCTGATAATCTTAGGTTAATTGTCTCAATGGACACGTGTTTATCTTTATATATACACGGCCTTAATGAGTTGTAACTCATCTATCCATTCTCCTTGAAGATCTTGCGCTCATACTCTTAGTATTTTCTCGAATGTATAAATTGTTCTCCCCAATTGACCTTTGGTCTGAGGATGATTCTTAGTCTGAAACTACTGTTTAGTGCTTATTGAACTTTACCGTTTAATCTTATTCATCTTAAGACATGTCCTATGTCTATACTTAACAATCCATGCTTCTCGCACTTCGTAGTCCTTAATTATTTGTTCTCTGATTCTTTGACTGTTTGTGGTAATGGCTGCTCTTGTCTAATCTTGTGTCGTTGTCCGTGGACGGAGTCGACTACCTCCCGTGTTCCTTACACCACTCGTTCACATGCATGGGGTACCTTACTGGTACATTACTACTTACCCAACTAACTCATGAATGAGCGTGTCAGGCCTGCAAGCCCCTGTGGGGTGCAGTCGTCCCACGTCTCGTTTTAGTAAACTCATAGTGTCCGTCACACGTTTAGCTATTGCTAATTATGAAGTATTCTGTTGTCGATCTCCTCTTTCATCGTTCCATAATAACATTTATTGTTCTTCTTGAAGTTATCAAGGGAAGTCCATTTACTGTGTCCTTGGTTATGGTATACTCCAGCTCCTTTCTGTATTCCGTCGTGATTCGGTCTCTTAATAATTGAGGTCTCTTCGTAGAGCCTCTTATCTTGTTCCTCATATTTATGCTACTAGGAATGCACTTCCAGTTCCTTAAGGAATGGGTAGTGGCTTCCTGTAAAATCTTACCTAACTAGGTCCAGACTACTGGCATCAATGCTCAGTTCGTCTACCATCTTATTTTCTTACTTATACTGGTCTTAACTCATAAATCTAATTGCCTCAGTGTCAATATTTGACGGCTCATTCATAATGGTCGCCTTACCGCGCACCATGACTTAATCCACCTTTCTAAATATTGTACTCACGACCACTACTACCGTGGTAGTTGGCCCTTACCATGTTGCCCATTGATGGTGCAACCTCTTATTCACTTATTCTAATGTCTTACCTTATACTCAATCCCTCTTGGTTTAAACACACTGGGAGTTCTTTCATTCCGGTATAGGCGGTTGTCGTACGTGTTGTAAAATAGTTGACTCTTGATATGAAGATGTTCTGCTCCAATCTCAGATTCGTAAGTAGGCTAATTTCTTTCGCTTTCTTTCATCCTTAGTGATGTTATCTACCATGTAGTTTTAACTGGTCACTGAAGAATCATCCCCTGAATCACAAGCTCTTCTGAGCATTGATTAATTGACGTGCCATAATGTGCAGTCACCATGTTTATCTCTGACCATTACTAATTCTTACATCCTGGGTGTTGGATATGGGGTCTATCTGTGCCACCTTCCTTATTACTCAAGTGTATCTGGTATGTTCTAAGGTAATCTCTAGGTTCAGAGTTTTCATTTCCTAAATAAAGTGTATTTATCTCTAATATGTGAAAGCCCTTTTGAGGGTTTCGTTCCCACTCATGGCCTCACAACAAGGAGAGGTATCCCCACCCTAAAAGGCATGGTTCGTTCTCCGCTCCTGTCCTTAGCATTATCTCAATATCCTCATTGGTACCTTTTCTTGGTAATGTTCTTCCCAATCTAAGTTATAGGTTTGGTAACCGTTCATATCTACAAATTGTAGTCCCTTCGTGGCTTAAACAAGCTCTCTTATAACTTACTGCGCCTCGGGCTCTGATGTGGTTAACATCCTTGGCTCGTAGGCTGTTAATGCTTAATGTCTCAGTTCATTATTTGTACTCTTACTCATCTGCAAGTCATCCCTATAAGATTCTGGTTCTTTGAGCACTATCCACCGTTAATTTACATACTAAATGTAGTATCAGGTTTCATGATAAGTGCTGCATCCTGCTTCCTGCTAGGGAAGTTTGTTCAGGTGATCTGAGGTTACTTAGTGTCTTTGACAATGCTGTCATTTTACTAGACTTATGTCTTTTAATAGTCAAGGTTAGGTTCGTATTAGGCGTTCGCCTTAAGGTGTCCAAGTTGGATAAATCCTGTTATCTTATACTCCCATCTCAACGCTTCGTTCAACTTCCGTTGACTATGCCACCCGTTGATGATCAATCATACTTGGGTGTTAATGAGTTAAACAAACAGTGTTAACTGTCATTCATCAATTGTTCGGCTCGACTATGCCCGCTCTGTGGGGTAGTCCTCTGAGCTTTCCTTTTCCAGGGTTGTTTTTAATCCTTAGTAGGTTATAGCTTACGTTTATTTCTTTTATCCTTGTTTTCTGGGTTTCCGTCATCTTCATTGAAGAATGTTGTTATTGGTATCCTTAATGGTCACTCTGGGAGTCTTATCCCGTTTTGTTGTAAGTCGATGCTTCAACCTCAATAGTATCTTATAATACATCCCTTGTATATCATTGCTTATATAGTGTTTTTGCTCGCGATACCGAGCAATCTCTTAGGTTTTCCCCTTGGAGTTTTGAGATTGGTGTTCTTACCGTACTGTCGGTTGTTGTTGTAGTGGGTTATACCGTTGCTAGTATTTATATGGTTTAGTTATTTCGTCTAAGCTCAGCTCCCTGCTGGCTGATGTGTCGGTTCATCTCATCATGGTCAGGCCGTCAGGCCCTTCCAAGGTCCTATTTTTTTTCCTGTTCTTATGGATTTACAATCCGGTATTAATATATGCTACAACTGTAGCGTTCTCCTATTTCGCCTTGCTGGCTTTTCGTGTGGCTTAACCGTGGTAGCACTTGCTATGGCAAGTGCGCCATGCAGATGGGTTTTGTACAAGGTACATCGGTAGTGACACTTCCTTCTAATTTCAATGTAATTGGTAGTCCTCGGACTCCTTCGATAATCTCTATTTTGGATAACCGTCCATCCGGCAGTTTCCTTGTTATTGACAGTACTGTCATCTACCCGGGCGTTCCTCTTCCTGAGGGAACCCCTTAATATTTTCTTATGTCTTAATCCTCGCTCCTTCTCCACACATTCTGTTGTGGTTATTAAGTAATAGTTCTTCTATAGGCACTACATTGTAGTCCTATTTTGATATACAATTTGTATGGTTTCCACCGTTGTTCGCATTGTGTCGGCCAGGTTTGTAACCTTTTTCATTGTGTGGGGTTTGGAGTTCCCGGTTCTTAACTGGACCTTCCAGTAATCTTAATCCTCATGCTCTGTATTATCTCACTGTTATGCTCTCTCCGGATCGCTGTCCGTACTCATGTCTCTTATCATTTCCTCATCCCGCACGCGTAGTGCTTTCCTTACATTGGTATCACGGGTTATTTCGACTGCGTGCAATGTCGCCCATGTTGCCGGTAATTCCGTTCCCTTACTGATATATTCCATAGGTATAGCCTTTTCTCTGTTGATGCGCTCCATTTAAAATCTCCCAGTTCTCCTTAACTGTTGTACAATAAATTGTTTCTCTATTGCTGACTGTTAGCTAACTGCCAGATCGGGTTTCCCCCGTTAAGAGAAGGCTTTCTTCTCTCTGGCGTTTGTTCCACATATTCAGGGTAGGGATATGGAGGGCGGTCTAGGTACTATGGATGTCCGTTAAGCACCGGGAATCCCGACTAACGCACCTCTCACATCTATCTCTCAACCCTTAACCCATAACTCATTCAACCTCAATATTCCTCCTAAGTTTCGGTATTTCTTGTCTTCAGAGCGTCTACGCTCTGATACCACTTTTTGTAACACCCTAACTCATCCAAATGTGTCTCGCAACTTAACAGCCTATATATACACTGTCACAGCGGAATTCTTTACCACTCCAGGACCTTGCACGGTCGACTACAGAATATACCGAACATTAGTACATACAACCTTAACCAAATACATATTCTTCTTACAATCCTCTCAACACCTATTACATCTTCTAACTCAATTGCCATACGAGTGTACATGCACAACTCGTTAGGTCACACTTAATCCTTAACACTTGTATCCTCTTCTTACTCTTGCGACGGCCGCTTCCTGATGTACCTGTGTGTAAAAACAGCCCCCAAGGGGGTCACGCACGAATGCTGGTACATCCCCTCATGGCCCCCAAGCTAACGTGGCTACGACGACTAATTGTCGATAGCATGGAGGTTGATTAGATGCACATATAATAGTAAGTGCAGTAAACAACAACTCAGATATGAACAATCAAGTTCACACACAATGAACGACTTAAATGCGTTCCCTTAATTAGAGAGTTAATTATTTAACTCCTTAAGTAATGTTCCCTCTTAATCTTAGTCCAACCTTATCTCACCTCAATCTTAGTCTTATCTTAATCTTAGAAACAACCATCCTTTAATAAGGAGTGGATGTCACTTATCTTAATCTTAATTATACAAACCATCCTTTAAAGAGGAATGGTTGCAACTCATCTTAACCTTAACTTAATCTTAATCTTAACAATACAAATCATCCTTTAAAAAGGAATGATTGTAACTTATCTTAATCTTAACTTATTCTCAGAATACAAACCGTTCCTGGAGGGGAATGGTTGTATCCAAGTCCAAACCTGGGATTTAGGTGATCCCACCGCACCATCTTAATGCCACCTACCCTGGACGGGAATCCAGCGTAGCTGAGCCGGCAACCGGCCCTAGGCTACAAGTCCGAAGACAAGTCCTTAAGCGGAGGGCGGATCTGATTCAGATACCGTCCCCCTTTTTCCTTAGCATGCATGACCGGAGATCGGTCCCGGGTTTCCTCACTCAAGTTCCAGTTAGTAATAGTCTCAAGACCATGTTTGTTGGTTAACCTCTTTCGGTTCATATCGTCCCTTATTAGGGGCGTTCCTCAGTCTCACTCAATTCCTTACTAAACATTGGTTAGTAAGTTCTCACGGTATGTTGTGTTAGTTTTCATACATCACACAACAATACAATAGATATAATATATTCCGGTTGCATGCTTTATCTTGTTTAGTGAGCACACAAAACAGATAGCACACAAGCCGAGGGACACCTCGTTAGCAAGCAGGTCACAAGAGAACTGTACCGTTCACCGTTGGTCGTTCGGTTGCTTACTCTCCTCTGGAGTCCAAATTCTCAAACCCTAAAACATTCATTCAATTTTAGGTTGTTAATTACCTTTCCAATAAAGCTAACTTACTTAACTCACTTAGTCACTAATGATCCCCATCTTACACCACTTAAGTTCTTATAAACTTAGTCTTAAGTGAATCACTTCTCCTCATAACTTATACTTATTCATCCACTTAATTATCATTGTTACTCACCAAACATGTCTTAAACCACCTTATATCATCATTACTTAATATTCCCCATCATTTCCCAACCTTAAACAAAGTTTTTGGTCAATACAGCACCTTGTCCGAACTTGTGTCCGGACTTCCCAAGTTCAGACGCAAGTCGAGACTCAAAACTGAAAACAGACGCATGTCCGAACATGTGTCCGGACTTCGGAAGTTCGGACATGGGTCGAGGAAAATCCTAAGTAGAAGCAGGCACGTCCGAACTTGTGTCCGGACTTCCCAAGGTCGGACACAAGTCGAGACTCTGAAAATTTTCACGCAACAGGGCCTGTCCGAACGTCCATGTCCGGACGGATGTTCGGACAAGGCAAAACACTCATTTTCTAAGCCTTCAAACACTTAACCAATATTCACCAAACTTCTCCTAAACCCTCATAATGTCATCTATCATCATTTAGGCACTTAAACTCACCTTATAACTTCCACCAAACTCTCCAAAACAACTTCCAAAGATCTTCTCAAACATTTCCTAAATTCTTACAAACATTCCTAACACTTGTCATATGCTTCCTTACATTTCCAACTTGTACATTTTATCTGAAACTTCAACTAACCAAAGTGTTTCTTTTCTACCCATATAACTCCTCCTTAACATCATTGCTTGTTAAACCTTCCAAGGTTATCTTGCATGTCCATGCACAATTTCTCTTCTTTTCACTTGTTACTCATCACTCTTAAACTCTTAAGCTTGCTTATACATTTCTTTCCATTATCTTAATACCTTGACATTGTTCTTCATTTACCTTAACCATGCAACACCCTCCTTAGACATTTCCACTTCTCTTATGCAACTTACTCACCATTCTCATGATCATACCCTCTTATACGTTTCTAGTCATTTTCCTTGACGACTTACAATATCCTCCTACCATTTTCACTTCCATCACCCAAGTCCACACATTACCATTCAACTAAACCTTACTAGTCCACCACTAACATCACCACCTCTTACACAAACTTCTCGAACTCTCATTGTTCTTCTCTTAGTTCATACCTAAATCACCTTAAAGCATTATACACCTTTCCTCCAGATTTGCACAAGTCTTATCATTCCTCATACCGTGTCTTTGGTGTGTTCAATGCACCCATCTAAACTCTAATTTCCTTATAGACCATTCTAGGTCATTCTAAACCTCAAGAACTCCTTAGTTAACTCATTTCCACTCAAATTCCTTTGTATGACTCCTAGTAAATCCTAGGTCATATTAGTTCTCCACCATCACCTAAACACTTATTTTCTACTCAAATTTCGCCATAGCTCCTCTAGTATATTATCATGCCCAAACACATTATTTTTCCTCATTCAACCATCTCACACACATCAAGTTCTTCTCATCATATCTCATCACCCAAACCAATTCATTCACAACAAACTCAATATATTGCAATAATCTTAAATTGCATAGCACTAAGGCTCTTAAATGACATGGCTCTTAGGCCCTTAAATGACTTAAACTTAAACACTGAATTTCCACATATAAAAGCTTTCAACCTGCAAATACACCCATCAATCTCATAGTAGTTATAATGCTCTTAAAATCCACCTTAAACTTATATTACTAACTCATTCTCATTAGCTCCTTAATCACAAGTTCATAAGCTTGTTTAAGTTCTTTTTCTTAGGTTATATAACCCAATACACAATGTAAGCTCTAAGCCACATTGGTACTTATCTAAAACTCATCATTCCTTAAACCTTAAACCACCATTAGGTAAGCAATTTACCTTGTTTTCTCAAGCTTATCTTAACTTCCTCCTTAGACCTTCTTCTTGCATGAATCTCGGCCACCACTTAAATTCCCCTTGCCAATGTTCTAATCAATATTCAATGACTCATATGAGTACTAAACAATACACTAACCTCAAGGAATGAAAACCTAGGTTAGAAATGTGTTCTAAGGCATAAAAGTGGATGATTACCTTTGAAGTCTCAAGGTAGACTTTGGCATTGAATGAAATAGGACCTCCACTAGTCCTTGGTGAATAAATTAAGCTAGAACAAGGCATAAAAACATAGCCCCATGAGAAGGAATTTTCGGCCATGTACAAGAAATGATGGAAACATGGTTTTTTTACATTTTCTTTACCTTAAGAGAATGGAGAAGCTAATGAGCTCTTCAAACTTGATTTTCCTCCATCAATGGAGTTTCCTCATGGCACCAAAATGGAGCTTTGAAAGATTTGAAAAGATAGAAAGATAGGTCTTGGCCTAACTAAGAGAAATATGTGTTTAGTTTTTGATTTGGAGCAAAGGTGAACACTTAGTGAGTGATTGAAGGTGGAGCACCCATGGATGGAGCTCTCTCTCGGTTTGGAGCAAAGAAGAGAAGAAGAAATCGTGTGAAGAGAAAATGAAGAGAGAGAAGAAGAAAAGGTGGCTTATAAGAGATATTTGCTTTAATAAAGCAAATAGTACTCTTTTACTTATCTCTTCTTTTCTTCCTTATTTGACTACTTATGGTGACTCACCCTCCTTTAAAAAACCGGCCCCCTACCTTAAATAAGGCTAGTCATGGTCTTTGTTGACCAACTAATTAGCTTATATTGATTAAAACTTAAACTAGTCACTATTTGGCACTATTCACTAATCAGTGCACATATTTCTGAAATTTTTGATTTCCCATTGATTTAGACCTCCTAATGTGATACTAATTAGTACACATGTTGATTAAAGAGTAATGATGGACATTTAGCCACTCAAAACTCAATTCTAAGACAATTTCTCAAAAATGTGCTTTAAGACTTCTTAAAGCACATTTTGTGTTTTAACTTGTTTTCAAGCTTGGTTTTCTTTGCTAATTGATTTAAAATGACCATTAGGATATTACTAAGGTCTTATCATGATATTTGGGTACTCACCCAAGTCTCTCCAAGCTTAGAGCACGTTTTTGCCCTGATTGCCTTTAAGGCACTTTCTTGTGTTTTCCTTGGTTTAAATTGTCTACCAATCTATCTAAGGCATATTCTAGCCTTACTACATCATAATTTGATGTTTACTTAGCATACTTAGGTTTGGGGTATTTCAATCTACCCCCCTTAAAAGAACTTTGTCCCCAAAGTTCACATGCATCTTTTCTTATTAGAATACATGTCTTACCTCATTCCTTAGATCATATAGATCATACTTATGTATACTTAATCTCATTGGATCATTGGATCCGCCATATTCTTATACTTAAATATCACACAACATGCTTAAGCATGTATAGCACTCAAAATTCTTTTTGTTTCTTTTGATGATTGAAACATTCACATAATTTCCAACGTATTCTCCCATGTCACCGGTCCGTAGACAATGGCTCATTCGTCCTCGTCACCATGGGCCAGAATACAAAACACTCTGCTCTCCCCATGTCACCGGTCCGAAGACAAAGGCTCGTGCGTCCTCGACTTCATGGGCGAGACTCAGTAAAAAGGTAATCCTTTTTACGAGGTCATGTGAGGAATAATTCCTCTAATTAAAAATACAATCAACTCCAATTTTATTTTATCCTAAAGCCTCTGTCCATAGTGTGATTTAATTGTGACCACTGGTAGGGAGTTTCAGGAATCATCCAACGCTGATGTGATCAGCATCAGTGTAGAACTATCCTTCCACCCCAATTTGTGTTCGGTTTCCCTTGATCCCTAGAAAATCAAGTTCCACCTCCCACGTCATTTTCAAACATCCAAATAATTCACTTATGTCCAATTTTCTATCTTTTTAGTTCTTCTAATCATAATCAATACATCTCCAAAGTGTGGACTACTCATTCCATCAAACATTCCCAATTCATCTCTTAGTAATTACCTCAAGACTTAAATTCCTACTAAGTTTTATAACTGTCCCATACCAACTTCTACTGTCTCATACCATACAGCATTACTATTTCCTAACTCATAATCATATCAAATTGTATCTCATAATATTATCTTATTCTTATCTCACACATAGTCTCATATCGACTCATACCTCATATATTCCTTATTTCTTAAGTCTCCTTAAACCTCCCCTTAATTCTCTTAACTTGTACTCACACCGGAGTTAACAAGATAGGTACTTAATATGTATGGTATTCACATCTTCTGTGTGCAATAACCATGATTTATCTCAAAATGTTTATGTAAAACATATTCTCAAGTTATTTTGTGCTATGCACACCGTAGTTTATGTACTCAGTACACAAACATACGCCAAGCGGTTTTCGCTCTACCCCCCTTAAAATGGATTACGCCCACGTAATCAGCGTTACATCATCTTTGAACATAAGTTCAAGGTGTCATAAATTCTCACCAAGCATTCTAGCTTCCACGTCATCTATCTTACTTATAATTCGATCAGAAATGACTTAGTCTCTGTATCGAGGATTCTTAACGGTACTTATACCGTTTCCTTAACTTAGTTTGGTCTAATCTCAAAGGTAGTGGTCTGCTAGCTTCCGCTGCGTGACTCTGATAATCTTAGGCTTAATTGTCTCAATGGACACGTGTTATCTTTATATATACACGGCCTTAATGAGTTGTAACTCATCTATCCATTCTCCTTGAAGATCTTGCGCTCATACTCTTAGTATTTTCTCGAATGTATAAATTGTTCTCCCCAATTGACCTTTGGTCTGAGGATGATTCTTAGTCTGAAACTACTGTTTAGTGCTTATTGCACTTTACCGTTTAATCTTATTCATCTTAAGACATGTCCTATGTCTATACTTAACAATCCGTGCTTCTCGCACTTCGTAGTCCTTAATTATTTGTTCTCTGATTCTTTGACTGTTTGTGGTAATGGCTGCTCTTGTCTGATCTTGTGTCGTTGTCTGTGGTACGGAGTCGACTACCTCCCGTGTTCCTTACACCACTCGTTCACATGCATGGGGTACCTTACTGGTACATTACTACTTACCCAACTAACTCATGAATGAGCGTGTCAGGCCTGCAAGCCCCTGTGGGGTGCAGTCGTCCCACGTCTCGTTTTAGTAAACTCATAGTGTCCGTCACACGTTTAGCTATTGCTAATTATGAAGTATTCTGTTGTCGATCTCCTCTTTCATCGTTCCATAATAACATTTATTGTTCTTCTTGAAGTTAATCAAGGGAAGTCCATTTACTGTGTCTTGGTTATGGTATACTCCAGCTCCTTTCTGTATTCCGTCGTGATTCGGTCTCTTAATAATTGAGGTCTCTTCGTAGAGCCTCTTATCTTGTTCCTCATATTTATGCTACTAGGAATGCACTTCCAGTTCCTTAAGGAATGGGTAGTGTGCTTCCTGTAAAATCTTACCTAACTAGGTCCAGACTACTGGCATCAATGCTCAGTTCGTCTACCATCTTATTTTCTTACTTATACTGGTCTTAACTCATAAATCTAATTGCCTCAGTGTCAATATTTGACGGCTCATTCATAATGGTCGCCTTACCGCGCACCATGACTTAATCCACCTTTCTAAATATTGTACTCACGACCACTACTACCGTGGTAGTTGGCCCTTACCATGTTGCCCATTGATGGTGCAACCTCTTATTCACTTATTCTAATGTCTTACCTTATACTCAATCCCTTCTTGGTGTAAACACACTGGGAGTTCTTTCATTCCGGTATAGGCGGTTGTCGTACCGTGTTGTAAAATAGTTGACTCTTGATATGAAGATGTTCTGCTCCAATCTCAGATTCGTAAGTAGGCTAATTTCTTTCGCTTTCTTTCATCCTTAGTGATGTTATCTACCATGTAGTTTTAACTGGTCACTGAAGAAGTCATCCCCTGAATCACAAGCTCTTCTGAGCATTGATTAATTGACGTGCCATAATGTGCAGTCACCATGTTTATCTCTGACCATTACTAATTCTTACATCCTGGGTGTTGGATATGGGGTCTATCTGTGCCACCTTCCTTATTACTCAAGTGTATCTGGTATGTTCTAAGGTAATCTCTAGGTTCAGAGTTTTCATTTCCTAAATAAAGTGTATTTTATCTCTAATATGTGAAAGCCCTTTTGAGGGGTTCGTTCCCACTCATGGCCTCACAACAAGGAGAGGTATCCCCACCCTAAAAGGCATGGTTCGTTCTCCGCTCCTGTCCTTAGCATTATCTCAATATCCTCATTGGTACCTTTTCTTGGTAATGTTCTTCCCAATCTAAGTTATAGGTTTGGTAACCGTTCATATCTACAAATTGTAGTCCCTTCGTGGCTTAAACAAGCTCTCTTATAACTTACTACTGCGCCTCGGGCTCTGATGTGGTTAACATCCTTGGCTCGTAGGCTCTTAATGCTTAATGTCTCAGTTCATTATTTGTACTCTTACTCATCTGCAGTCATCCCTATAAGATTCTGGTTCTTTGAGCACTATCCACCGTTAATTTACATACTAAATGTAGTATCAGGTTTCATGATAAGTTGCTGCATCCTGCTTCCTGCTAGGGAAGTTGTTCAGGTGATCTGAGGTTACTTAGTGTCTTTGACAATGCTGTCATTTTACTAGACTTATGTCTTTTAATAGTCAAGGTTAGGTTCGTATTAGGCGTTCGCCTTAAGGTGTCCAAGTTGGATATAATCCTGTTATCTTATACTCCCATCTCAACGCTTCGTTCAACTTCCGTTGACTATGCCACCCGTTGATGATCAATCATACTTGGGTGTTAATGAGTTAAACAAACAGTGTTAACTGTCATTCATCAATTGTTCGGCTCGACTATGCCCGCTCTGTGGGGTAGTCCTCTGAGCTTTCCTTTTCCAGGGTTGTATGACTTTAATCCTTAGTAGGTTATAGCTTACGTTTATTTCTTTTATCCTTGTTTTCTGGGTTTCCGTCATCTTCATTGAAGAATGTTGTTATTGGTATCCTTAATGGTCACTCTGGGAGTCTTATCCCGTTTTCGTTGTAAGTCGATGCTTCAACAGTCTCAATAGTATCTTATAATACATCCCTTGTATATCATTGCTTATATAGTGTTTTTGCTCGCGATACCGAGCAATCTCTTAGGTTTTCCCCTTGGAGTTTGAGATTGGTGTTCTTACCGTACTGTCGGTTGTTGTTGTAGTGGGTTATACCGTTGCTAGTATTTATATGGTTTAGTATTTCGTCTAAGCTCAGCTCCCTGCTGGCTGATGTGTCGGTTCATCTCATCATGGTCAGGCCGTCAGGCCCTTCCAAGGTCCTATTTTTTTTCCTGTTCTTATGGATTTACAATCCGGTATTAATATATGCTACAACTGTAGCGTTCTCCTATTTCGCCTTGATGGCTTTTCGTGTGGCTTAACCGTGGTAGCACTTGCTATGGCAAGTGCGCCATGCAGGATGGGTTATTGGTACAAGGTACATCGGTAGTGACACTTCCTTCTAATTTCCATGTAATTGGTAGTCCTCGGGACTCCTTCGATAATCTCTTATTTTGGATAACCGTCCATCCGGCAGTTTCCTTGTTATTTGACAGTACTGTCATCTACCAGGCGTTCCTCTTCCTGAGGGAACCCCTTAATATTTTCTTATGTCTTAATCCTCGCTCCTGTCTCCACACATTCTGTTGTGGTTATTAAGTAATAGTTCTTCTATAGGCACTACATTGTAGTCCTATTTTGATATACAATTTGTATGTGTTTCCACCGTTGTTCGCATTGTGTCGGCCAGGTTTGTAACCTTTTTCATTGTGTGGGGTTTGGAGTTCCCGGTTCTTAACTGGACCTTCCAGTAATCTTAATCCTCATGCTCTGTATTATCTCACTGTTATGCTCTCTCGGATCGCTGTCCGGTACTCATGTCTCTTATCATTTCCTCATCCATTGCACGCGTAGTGCTTTCCTTACCATTGGTATCGCGGGTTATTTCGACTGCGTAGCATGTCGACCCATGTTGCCGGTAATTTCCGTTCCCTTACTGATAGTATTCCATAGGTAGCGCCTGTTTCTCTGTTGATGCGCTCCATTTAAAATCTCCCAGTTCTCCTTAACTGTTGTACAATAATTGTTTCTCGTATTGCTGACTGTTAGCTAACTGCCAGATCGGGTTTCCCCGAGTAAGAGAAGGCTTTCTTCTCTCTGGCGTTTGTTCCACATATTCAGGGTTAGGGATGTGGAGGGCGGGTCTAGGTACTATGGATGTCCGGTAAGCACCGGGAAGTCCCGACTAACGCACCTCTCACTCTATCTCTCAACCCTTAACCCATAACTCAATCTCAACCTCATATTCTCCTAAGTTCGGTATTTCTTGTCTTCAGAGCGTAACTACGCTCTGATACCACTTTTTGTAACACCCCAACTCAATCCAATGTGGTCTCGCAACTTACAGCATATATAATACATGTCACAGCGGAATTCTTTACACTCCAGGACCTTGCCACGGCTGACTACAGAATATACCGAACATTAGTACATAACAACCTTAACCAAATACATATTCTTCTTACAATCCTCTCAACAACCTATACATCTTACTAACTCAATTGTCATACGAGTGTACATGCACAACTCGTAGGTCACACTTAATCCTTAACACTTGTATCCTCTTCTTACTCTTGCGACGGCCGCTTCCTGATGTACCTGTGTAGTAAAAACAGCCCCCAAAGGGGGTCAGCACGAATGCTGGTACGATCCCCTCATGGCCCCCAAGCTAACGTGACTACGACGACTAATTGTCGATAGCATGGAGGTTGATTAGATGCACAATATAATAGTAAGTGCAGTAAACAACAACTCAGATATGAACAATCAAGTTCACACACAATGAACGACTTAAATGCGTTCCCTTAATTAGAGAGTTAATTATTTAACTCCTTAAGTAATGTTCCCTCTTAATCTTAGTCCAACCTTATCTCACCTCAATCTTAGTCTTATCTTAATCTTAGAAACAACCATCCTTTAATAAGGAGTGGATGTCACTTATCTTAATCTTAATTATACAAACCATCCTTTAAAGAGGAATGGTTGCAACTCATCTTAACCTTAACTTAATCTTAATCTTAACAATACAAATCATCCTTTAAAAAGGAATGATTGTAACTTATCTTAATCTTAATTTAATCTTAATCTTAACAATACAAATCATCCTTTAAAAAGGAATGATTGTAACTTATCTTAATCTTAACAATACAAATCATCCTTTAAAAAGGAATGATTGTAACTTATCTTAATCTTAACAATACAAATCATCCTTTAAAAAGGAATGATTGTAACTTATCTTAATCTTAACTTATTCTCAGAATAAAAACCGTTCCTGGAGGGGAATGGTTGTAGCCTAAGTCCAAACCTGGGATTTAGGTGATCCCACCGCACCATCTTAATGCCACCTACCCTGGACGGGAATCCAGCGTAGCTGAGCCAGCAACCGGCCCTAGGCTACAAGTCCGAAGACAAGTCCTTAAGCAGAGGGCGGATCTGATTCAGATACCGTCCCCCTTTTTCCTTAGCATGCATGACCGGAGATCGGTCCCGGGTTTCCTCACTCAAGTTCCAGTTAGTAATAGTCTCAAGACCATGTTTGTTGGTTAACCTCTTTCGGTTCATATCGTCCCTTATTAGGGGCGTTCCTTAGTCTCACTCAATTTCTTACTAAACATTGGTTAGTAAGTTCTCACGGTATGTTGTGTTAGTTTTCAAACATCACACACCATACAATAAATATAATATATTCCGGTTGCATGCTTTATCTTGTTTAGTGAGCACACAAAAACAAATAGCACACAAGCCGAGGGACACCTCGTTAGCAAGCAGGTCACAAGAGAACTGTACCGTTCACCGTTGGCCGTTCAGTTGCTTAATCTCTTCCGGAGTCCAATTTCCAAGTCCTAAAACATTCATTCAGTTTTAGGTTGTTAATCACTTAACTTAATTCAACTTACTTAACTTACTTAACTTGCTTAACTTACTTAACCCTTAATGATCCCCACCTAACACCTCTTAAGTCTTACAACTTAATCTTACAAACTTAATCTTAAACTTTTAAGTTAATTCTTAACTTAATCCCTTAGGTCTTTATACCTCTAATCATCATTGCCCCCTTAATGGGGTACCATTAATACCACTAAACTCTCTTAGGGTTTCTTTCTCTTTTTTTTATTTTTTTTTTTTTTTTTTTTTATGGTCCGACCGACCCACCGACCGACCCACCCCCTGGGTAGGTCGGCTGCAGAGAACATCCAAATTCACAGTTTCAGCCCGACCGACCCAGACTGGGGTCGGTCCCCTGGGTAGGTCGGCTGCAGAAACTTCCCATATATTGTCAAACTTTCTCCAAATTTTTCCTCAAGCCTCCTAATGTGTTCTAACATCATTTGGCACATCAAACCTACCTTATAACCTCCACCAAACTCATTAAAACAACTTCCAAATATCTTCTCAAACTTTTACTCAATTCTTACAAGAAATTCCTAACACTTGTCAATTAATTCCTTATATTTCTAACATGTACATTTTGCCTAAAACTTCAACTAACCAAAGTGTTTCTTTTCTACCCATATAACCTTCTTAACATCATTGCACTCCTTCTTTGCTTGTTAAACCTTCCAAGGTTATCTTGCATGTCCATGCACAATTTCTCTTCTTTTCACTTGTTACTCATCACTCTTAAACTCTTAAGCTTGCTTATACATTTCTTTCCATTATCTTAATACCTTGACATTGTTCTTCATTTACCTTAACCATGCAACACCCTCCTTAGACATTTCCACTTCTCTTATGCAACTTACTCACCATTCTCATGATCATACCCTCTTATACGTTTCTAGTCATTTTCCTTGATGACTTACAACATCCTCCTCCTTTTTCACTTCCATCACCCAAGTCCACACATTACCATTCAACTAAACCTTACTAGTCCACCACTAACATCATCACACTTACACAAGGTTCTCAAAACTCTCATTGTCTTACTCTCTAGTTCATACCTAAATCTTTTTAAGGCATTATACACCTTTCCTTAAAACTTATGCACAAGTCTTACATTCCTCATATCATGATTTTGGTGTGTTTAGTACACTCGCCAATCCTCTAATTCCTCCTAGACATCTCTAGGTCACTCTAAACCTCCAGAACTCCTTAGTTAACTCATTTCCACCCAATTTTTCTTTTCATGTTCCCTAGTAAACCCTAGGGCATATTAACTCACCACTACCACTTAAACACTTTGTTTTCTACTCAAATTTCGTCATAGCTTCTCTAGTATCTTATCATGCCCAAACACATTATTTTTCCTCATTCAACCACCTCACACACATCAAGTTCTCTCATCATATCTCATCACCCAAACCAATTCATTCACAACAAACTCAATATATTGCAATAGTCTTAAATTGCATAGCACTAAGGCTCTTAAATGACATGGCTCTTAGGCCCTTAAATGACTTAAACTTAAACACTGAATTTCCCACATTTAAAAGCTTTCAACCTGCAAATACACCCATCAATCTCATAGTAGTTATAATGTTCTTAAAATCCATCTTAAACTTATATTACTAACTCATTCCCATTGGCTCCTTAGTCACAAGTTCACAAGCTTATTTAAGTTCTTTTTCTTAGGTTATATAACCCATTACCTAATGTAAGCCCTAGGCCACATTGGTATCCATATAAAACTCATTCCTTAAACTTAAACCACCATTAGGTAAGCAATTTATCTTGTTTTCTCAAGCTTATCTTAACCTCCTCCTTAGACCTTCTTCTTGCATAGATCTCGGCCACCACTTAAATTCCCCTTGCCAATGTTCTAATCAATATTCAATGACTCATATGAGCACTAAACAATACACTAACCTCAAGGAATGAAAACCTAGGTTAGAACGTGTTCTAAGGCATAAAAGTGGATGATTACCTTTGAAGTCTCAAGATAGACTTTGGCATTGAATGAAATAGGACCTCCACTAGTCCTTGGTGAATAAATCAAGCTAGAACAAGGCATAAAAACAAGGCCCCATGAGTAGAAATTTTCGGCCATGTACAAGAAATGATGGAAACATGGTTTTTCTTACATTTTCTTTACCTTAAGAGAATGGAGAAGCTAATGAGCTCTTCAAACTTGATTTTCCTCCATCAATGGAGTTTTCTCATGGCACCAAACTTGAGCTTTGCAAGATTTGAAAAGATAGAAAGCTAGAGCTTGAGCTAACTAAGAATAATATGTGTTTAGTTTTTGATTTGGAGCTAAAATGAGTAAGTTGTTGCCAAAGCAAGGTGAAGCAACAATGGAGGCTGCTTGGGACGGTTTGGAACAGAGGAAAAGAAGAAAAGAACCGTGGAAGAAGAAGAGAAATGAAGAAGAGAGGAGAGAGGTAGGCTAATATAAGGTATTTGCTTTTATAAAGCAAATAGTACTATTCTCTCTTTTACTCTTCTTTTCCTTTATTTGCTTAGTCATGTGGTGACTCCTCACATCAAAAACCGGCCCCATCTTGTAGTTGGAGATATTTATGGTCTTAGTTGACCATCTCATTGACTTATGTTGACTTAAGCTTAATTTGGGCACTATTTGGCACTATTCACTAATTAGTGCACATATTCGTGAAATTTTTGGTTTCCCATTGATTTAGGCTTCCTAATGTGATACTAATTAGTACACATGTTGATTAAAGAGTAATGATGGACATTTAGCCACTCAAAACTCAATTCTAAGACAATTTCTCAAAAATGTGCTTTAAGACTTCTTAAAGCACATTTTGTGTTTTAACTTGTTTTCAAGCTTGGTTTTCTTTGCTAATTGATTTAAAATGACCTTTAGAATATTACTAAGGTCTTACCATGATATTTGGGTACTCACCCAAGTCCCTCCAAGCTTAGAGCACATTTTTGCCCTAATTGCCCTTAAGGCATTTTCTTGTGTTTTCCTTGGTTTAAATTGTCTACCAATCTTTCTAAGGAATATTTTAGCCTTACTACATCATGATTTGATGTTTACTTAGCATACTTAGGTTTGAGGTATTTCACATTTACATACTTATTTCTTTACCATTAGTGTTACATTAATGGTGTATTACTAAAGTCCCATATATGTACATATATATATATATATATATATATATGCATACATATGATTACTATGTTGCTATTATTATTATAATATTTTTTTATAAGTTGGGGCTGTCCGACCCACCGTCCGACCCAACCTATGGGTCGGACCGTTCCAGTAAGTTTCGGTTCTGTTGTCCAGACTCCGTCCGACCCACTGTCCGACCCAGACTCTAGGTCGGACGAAGTCAGTAACTTCGTCCTCGATTTTTTTTGCCTGTCCGACCCACGTCCGACTCACGGCCCTGGGTCGGACCGTTCCAGAAAGATTCATTGCCGTTGCCTAAGCCCCGTCCGACCCACTGTCCGACCCAGAGTCTGGGTCGGACGGTAGCAGAACCTTGCTACAGCCCTTATTTTCTTTTCCCAATTTCACCCATTGCTTCCCCAATCTTCCTACATACATCCTAACATGTTTTAGTACTATTTAAACATTCTAAATCACCTTAATTCATTCACCAAATCCATTACTAAATCCATCAAACAACTTACACAATTCCCTCACTTCTCTTCCTACACTTGTAACAGTTTTTGTTACACTTATGCTACAGATTTTAAAGCTCAATGCTCATATCCAATACTTCTACTACCAATACCATTACTAGCATCCCAAATACATTTCCAAGCCATTACATCACCTATACCCAAGTCCAACTCTCCTCTTACCAAATCTTGCACACTATTTCTTCTTAGTTCTACAATGCAATTTAATACCTCTTTGCTACAGATTTTGGTTCCCACCTCCTCCATACATAATTTCCTCTCCTAATGCCACTTCCAATGCTTACAATGCATTGCCTCTCCTCTTCAAGTCCAACACTCACTCCCAAGGTCAAGTATATAAATCCTCCTAGCTTCTCCAATGCGATTCAACAATTCTTGCTACAGATTTTATATCCTTTCATTCTCTTACCACAACTACTACTCCATAGTCATTAAACATCTCTACTAACTCCAATACACACCTTGGTTTTTCCCATTCACCAAGTCACCCATACATATACATATTCCTACTAAAATTTTGCCATAGTTCCTCTACATTTCTTACTTCTCCACATATGTATTTTCTCATCAAACTCATTCCTAATCTAGCCAAACCACAAGGGTTCTACCAGCACACATATAAAATCTTAGTACACCATTACTTCCTCAATCCACATTACTAATGCACATACACAATACACTTGGCTCTAAGGCCTACAATTCACATACTAGTTCACAAATACTCAAACTTCCCAAAACGACATTACTAATACATTATCTTGGGTTCCGTAATTAGTTCACCCATTCCCATTACTCTAATGCAATTAGAACTTAACATTAGGAAGGAGCTCTTACCTTGAGCTTTTAATTCCTTCTTTCTTTCTCATCTCTCCTCCTTCCTTTCTTGCCCAAATCGGTCATGTGGGGAATGGAGTTTCCAAAATCCATTCCCATCACCCAATGAACACAAAACACTACAATTAATATACTAACCCTTAAATTAATGCCAATTCATTGAAGTGTTTGAAATGAAATTTCTAGGGTTTACCTTTGGAGAGTTTTAGAAGGGGTTTTAGCCCATGGTTCAAGAAGGTGAATCCACCACCATTGCTAGGTTGATATTTTTCTCAAAGGAGAGAGAGAAACAAGGCATTACAAAGAGGCAAAAATTGGTTATGGAGTAAGGTGGAGAAAACATGAGTTTTTCATATAGATTTTTACCTTAATGGAGAGAGGAGACTCCAAGCTTTACATTGGTGCCATTTCCTCTTTGAATGGGGAAAACCCATGGAGATGAACTTCCTCATTTTTGGATTTTGAAAAGAGAGAAGTGTAGAGGATGATGAGGGGATTACAAATATGTAATTATTTTTGTGATTGGAGCTCACATGGAGGTAGAGCATGGGAGAGAAGTGGGAGTTGCCATTGTTGTTGTTGGGGGAGCTCCAAAATCGCAGCCCAAGGGAGGAGGAAAAGGGAGAGTACGATGGAGGGGGAAGAGGAGAGAGAGGTGAGTGAAAATGTGAGTGTGAGGTGAGAGGGAGGGAAATAAAGTAGTTTTTACTTTATTGTTTTTTGCTTTTTGGCTCTCTTATTAGTTAGCTAGTTACATGTGTGTGTGAGGGAGTTATTTGACTGATAAAAAACGGCCCCCTACAGTTATATTAGCTGGAGCGTTTTTCGTCTTTTACAGAAAACACTCGTTATTTTACCCGGTTTAGGTACTGTTCACTAACCGGGCCCGTTTTCCGGAATTTTCTCGTTTCTTTATTTTTATTGGTTATTAAGCTTTCATAAGTGCTTAATAATATTTATTTAATGACTTATAATTTTTACGGGTTCGTTTGACCACTTAAAATCACGTTTTCGGGTCTTCTCGAAAAACGTGCATTAAAGCTCTATTAGCATTTTAATACATTATTTGGATCCGTTTTCTTCGGGAGTTGTTCCCATATATTATTTAGGTCTTATTAAACCTTTAGAATCCATATAATACTCTAACCGAGGTCTCATACCTCCTATGGTTATTTAACGCTTATTTAGCGTTTTCCGCTTTTTAAGAGTTTATTTATTCTTTTGGGAGATCAAAACAATCACTTTATTTTTAACATATGTACTTCTCATGTCACCGGTCCGAAAACAAAGGCTCATACATCCTCAGCTAGTGAGCAAGTACTACAAAAATATTCTTTGTGAGGTTAAGTAGGAAAACTTTCTTTATTTAAAGTATCAATCAAAAGTTTGGAAATACCAATTGAAAATTCTTTTGAAAACTCAATGCAACTCCAAGTCCAATATATGCTCTTTGCGTCTTAGCGTGATTATTTGTGACCACTTATAGGGAGCTTCAAGAATCATCCAACCCTGATGTGATCAGCATCAGTGTTGAACTATCCTTCCACCCAAATTTGTGTTCGGCTTCCCTTGATCTCATGAAAATCAAGTTTCACCTCCCACTTCAATTTCAAACAACAACTAATTCAAGCATATACCATTTTCTATCTTTTAATCCTTCTAGTCATAATCATTACATCTCTAAGGGTGGAACTCTATCCATCAATCATCTTCCAAATTCAACTTAATTCAAGTTACCTAGGGAATTTAATTCTCACTAGGTTCTATGTCGGTTTCGTTCCTCTTCATAAAACACAATCCAGTATATATATATATATATATATATATATCAAATACAATACACGGTATTACATTTAGTATTATACGAACATATACTCTCGGGGTTTTATTTCCCCGGGAGTTTCTTTACTCCCTTCCACTTGTACTCTCACACACAACAGTTAACAAAATGGATACACACTTATCACAATGGTATTTACATCTTCTGTGCGTCATTACCACAATTAAACCATGAATGAATGCATATGTTTATGTAACACACACACCAATCATCAAAACAAATTATTTTGTGCTATGCACACCATAGTTCACGTACTCTTGTACGGTAAACACACACTAAGCGGTTTTACGCTCTACCCCCCTTAAAAGGGATTACGCCCACGTAATCAACCACTGAACATTGGTTTAAAATGTTTTACCGTCGTGAAGTGTTTTATCTTCCACTCGGTCTATTATACAATGTGTTATAGTTAGAGGATCTTAACCATATTGGCGGTTTAGTCCCTAAACCAAGAATTCTCATTGGAGTTTGTTTAACTCATAACCGGTTTCGGTTCTGGCCTGTGAGACTTCTAGGCGTTAATAATTAGCCATTCACTCATGTTCACTATGAACATTCAACACTTGAATCACTGGCTCACTAGTTTCTGCTGCGCAACTCTTGATAACTTTGAGCTTAGTTTGCCCCATTCGTTATTCTTACTGTATTATGCATCTCCCAATTGTCACCTTTATCTTGGTAATAATGGTTTCTCAACCGATGCGTGGTATCTCCTACCGTGAGCGAATTCGGTGAGTTTCAAACTTCCATCCACTTCTATGATAATTTACTGTGTATACTGCTATGTATTTCACAATGATTGACTTAATTTCTTCTGACTTACTGTCGGTTGAGATTGAGCTACCACCTAATGTGTTGTGCTCTCTCGATTATTTCCCATACTTGAGGTATATTCCATACCAATATTTGGTATCCAGTGTTACTGCAGTCACTTATTGCTAATCATGCCTCCACATTTGGTTTTGTACATGTATTCTTTCCTTTGTACGACCTTGCATTACCTATGCATCGGTCATTATAGTGTTATAAGTCTCCTTCTTCTTCTAACACAATTAACATTTTTCTTAAATACCAAAACACTCAGTCATACAGGGTGCAGAGGCGTAAACTCTTGGCAGTAAATCTCTTATGCGATTGCAATAGGAATGAACATTGTTTTCTTGTTGTCCGGTCTGTCTACCATCTTTATTCATCAACTTCATATTATTGTGTGATTTTTCACATGTATTGGTCGCTCGCTGCGCACCATATTCTTACTCATTGTACAACACTAACTTACTCATCCACTGTTATATTAGCTTCCGCTCATATACTTACATCATTCGTATTACAGTTCATCATTCATTTGGATAACCACTGAATACACTATTTTTCGAATCTTTATGCTCCTTGAGCGAACCATCACTTGAGTTACCAGCCGGTACTATTCAGCTCGGTATTTCACATTATACACACATGCTACTAAACTAACTGCTCCCCAGCAATAACAATATAGTCCATCCTTAACATATTTCTTGAACTTGGTTCACATAACTACCGCTTCTACGGTTCCTCAATATCGAGAGGTATCCCCACCCTTAAAACAGTGGTTCGTTCTCCGCTCTTCTCACTTGTACAACATAAACTCCTGCAATCAATCAAATTTATATAACACACTTGTTTATGGCTTATAAGCCTTACTACTTCGAGCTCTGCTCATTGTAGACTGTTCACACACATTTACTTCCCTGTACAACATTACATGGTTTGGAGGTAGTATTGACTCCCTGACAAGGTCGTTGCATCACGACTCCTTCCAAGTTGTCTCTTTGGCAACTTAGGTTCCTACTGTTAAGTGGGTTCCCTTCGGTGTTTAAACCGAGTAATTGTTTCAACTCTTGTGTTTCAATCACGTTATGTCATTCAACAATTGTTGATCCAAACACCCCTCAAGGACAGCTCCTGGGTGTTACTAGGCTATGCCATTACTTGTGGCTTACACTTATTGGTACGTTTAATTAGCTACGCCGTTTTTCTTTCTTAGCTAGGTTTACTATCCTCCTCTGTGAAGATTGATATTCCCTGGTAGTCTAGGTGATCATTCCGGGAGTTTCATCCCGCTCGTTGCATATTAACATGTCCATATCAGGCATCTGCCATGCCATGTATAGGCTGGGCCACCGTTCCAGCTATCATGTTTATCCTTCAGGATTCTTAAGACATATGTGGTGTCTTTACTTACTAACCAGTGCACTTCCCACTTCCTGACTCTTAAACATTTCCTTGAAATAAATTCACTAATTCCCTTAGTCTTGTTAACTTAACTGGGTTCCTTTACTTCAATCATTTGTGGTAATCCACTGCTCTTGTTTGACTTCTACTGCTGACCCTAGTATGGAGTCGACTACTTCCCGTGTTCCGGACTCTACTCGTATACATATGTGGGGTACCCTACTGATACATTGCTACTTACCCAACTAACCCATAAGTAGGTCTGTCAGGCCCACAAGCTCCTATTGGAGTGCGGTCATCCCACATTTCAGTCGGTACACTCGTAGTGTCCGTCACACGCCTAAGTGAAGTATTCTTTGTCAACTCCCTTATATTTTCCTGTGACAATATGCATTCCGTGCTTCCCGAACTTAATCAAGGGAAAGTCTATCCGCTGTCGTATTGTTATGAACTCCATCCATTCCCTCGGGTTGCTACCCTTGGGTTATCCGATTTCCATCCGATTGTTTGAAAGTGAACTGGGTGCAATTTACCTACCATGTGGCGCTGAGGAAGGTATAGGTTCTCTACTTTGGTTTAAAAGAAGGTTAGAAATAACTACAGGTTTGAAAGAAAATTTGGTTTTGAAAAGAAAATAGTTTGGAATAAATCTGGGTTTGAAAGAAAAATTCTTGTGGTTTCACAACGTCTTCTTGCCTTAACCAAGTCTAGCTTCTTGCTGACTGGTGTGTTTCAATTTACAAAGGTTAGGCTGTTAAGCCCTTCCACAGTTATGATGACCTCACTTAACTTCGTGGTACTTTACTAAGTACGTGGTAGTTGTTAAAAATTTCCCAAACAGCCCTATTATAGCAGCACTTGCCATGGCAAGTGCGCCATGCTGACTGGCTATCGGTTGAACACTTACCGATTGCGGTATTGTTTTTATCTGCACCGTATTCAGTGGCCTTGTTGGCTCTTACTTTAATCTTATAGTCTTGACAATATATTTTCTAGGCGACTTCTCACTGTCCTCCTATGATAATCATCAACTAGGGTGTTCCCCATTCTTGGAGTCCCCTTTTACTTAGAATTGTATCTTCTTCGTAGCCCGTTCCACTCATTTGTCGTGGTTACTGAGACTTTCTCTTGTTTGGGTACTACGTTGTAGTTCCTTAGTCGGTTGGTATACCGTTGGTGTATTATTTAACATTTGTGGTCCCGTAGACACGCGTCTCGGGTTCCATTACTTCACTTCTTGCTTGTTGCACGGTTGGTGCGTTGCAAGCTGGTTGATCTCGACTGCTTGGCATGTCGACCCAGGTTGCCGGAAATTCCATTCTTCTACACATAGAATCCTTCTTTCTTCGCTATCAAATGCGGTTAACATTGATCAGTCGGAAACCGTCTCCAGGATTTCCACTCCTCGGGATCTACCGTAAGACAGGTTCTCCGTTCTCGCAGAGGTATCTAATAACAGCCAGATCGGGTTTCCCGAGTATGAGAGTACTTCCATCTCTCTGGCGTTCTTTCTCAAGTTATAAAACAGGGATTGTGGAGGGCGGGATGGATATTATAGGTTTCCAGTACACACTGGTAATTCCTAACTAGCGTATCTCTCACGCTATCACTCAACCCTTAACCCAAAGTACTAAAATTATAACTCGGTAATTCAGTCATCAGAGCGATACCTCGCTCTGATACCACTTTTTGTAACACCTCAACTAACAACAATACACTTAACAACAAATTGTAGCAGAAAACATAACTCATCACATTACTCAACTCACTGGTGTTACACGCCGTTAACCACCCACGGCTAACAAGGATAATACATAGACATTGTATCGGTCTAATGGACCAGATTCCCGAGCATCTACACTTTACAATCTCTTTTCATGTCCATCAATTAATATACATTTACATTCAAACTGTACCGAGTATTTACAAACTAATGCCAACAACAATTTCGGTCTTACTACACCTACAATACTTAATTAATTAACTACCCATGTACAAACAACTACCCTGTCCTACTCTCGAACGGCTTCCAGCTCCTTGTACCTGAAAGAAAGAGAAAGGGTGGCCCCCCAGGGGGCTCAGCACAATGCTGGTATGGTAATCGTGCAGCCCGCATACTACCGGGCCACGCACAACTAATTGTCGTCTAAACATGCGGTTGATTTTATTTAAATCTTGCATGAGAAACTATAAACACATAACACATTGCATACCCACAACAATGGAGTTCAACAAACCAATCAACACAACAAAACTCGTTAGCTCACTCATTTTGTTCCATAACCCTTGAGGGTTTCTCCTCTAATGGAGCTATTTCCTTAATAGACGACACTTACCCACTAATCGGGTCATAGTTAAATTTCTCTTATAACAAAGTGGGATTGATACCCATGAACCACATACTCCACATAACAACTCATATCACACTTTAACGTACATACAACATAACTTGGAGAGGGTCACGTGAGGACACGTACCCCGAAATGTGAGTTAGTAAACTCATTGGAGCCTAGAGAATCTTTTTATTCCCAGGCTAAGCTTGTCATATAATAACTTATTGTTCTACATAGAGAACATGTATTTACTTAAGATGCGTCGGATATAATATAATTCCGAACACACCGTACATATTAACTTCACTGAGATGTATCGGCCTCAATATAGTACCGAACACCCGTACATATATCCCCCTAGCCTGAACAATAATCAAGGTAGGTAAGCTTTGGTTAACCTTGCGGGTGATTGCAATCCAAGATGGAAGAACAACCATAACATAACAGAGAGAGAGTTAGAGCAACTGTAGACATCAACTCCCAAACAAACGCGCGACCGGAACGACCGGATTCCTCACTCCCCATTAATATATATACATATTAATATATAGTTAAGAGCTCCATTATGGAACCTATCACATCCACACACCATAATGTATTACAACCGGGTTAAACACACAAGGGAGGTAAACATACTTACCCGCACAAACTACATATAACTAACTCACGCATAGCCGTGGTTAGAACGTTCCCATAGTTTTGGTCGTTAAATCCGAATACCGATCTCTTATGTGTTCCTAGATTTGGTAAGCTAAGGTTTAACACTTTCGAGGTTAAATGGTATCGGAATAAAACACGCCACGTAATTGAATTACTGTAAACTCATTTCATGTTTATTCTTACAAGGTGGCAAACACACAGATAAACAAGTTGGCATACAAGCCGGTGCAATCCGGTAGAACACAGGTTGCAAGAAAACCATACCTGTCACCAAGGTCCACTCTATTGTGTCCTCCTAGGCTCCTCGAACAATTCTCGTACAACTGGTAACATTACAATTACTTTCATTAACATTGGGGTAACATGTTTGTTTCACGTCTAATGCGCTCATAGTTTACCCTGTCATCCCGTTACACTTAATTTACTCTTGTGACCTTAAGTTCACAACTCTCACACAAACCTAACACTTGTTTACACATTTTAAGGCCTTTATATGTCACCAAATAAGGCCTAAACATCACCTAAAACCATTACCATTCAATCCCCCATGATTAGAAGCCTTTAAAACACTTTTTAGACAAATTTTGCCCTGGTCCGGGACTTGGTCCGGACCCAAGGTCCCGGACCAATTGTAGAATGTACTCTCAGCCTTAAATTTCACTTGGTCTGGTTCTTGGTCCTAGACTAAGGACCCGGACCACTTACAAACTTGTCTTTCGGCTCGTTTTTAAGGGTGGTCCGGGTACCTATACAAGGGCTAGGTCCTGGACCATGTTAATAAGTTGTTAAAACATCATTTTTCAACCCTGAATCCAACCTTAAACCTTACCTAATCATTCCATAATCTTTCCACATGTTTCCTACATGTTTAAACACCATAAAACAAGCACTAAACCTTCCTAAATCATCACTAACTTGTTACTCAATTTCTTACAACAATTCCTAACACTTATAACACTTTTCCTTAAGTTTCTAAGTGGTATATTATGCCTACTACCTCAACTAACCAAAGTGTTGTCTCACCAACATTACCACTACTCCAAAAGCATTATTTCTCATAAACACCTCCATTACACAACTCCTTATATTTTTCCACTAGTTTACACCTAGACCTTCACAAGGCATTATTTTTCCTTTGTTTACCAAAACTTGCACAAGACTTTACACTTCTCATAACATGACTTTGGTGTGTATAAACACCCATTTAAACTCTAAATCCACCAAGACAATGCCCAAGGCACCTTAACACTCAAGATTACTATAATTCACTTTCTTTCACCATCTTAACACTTAACAATTCCTAGTACCTTCTAGGTCATAAAATCTCATTAGAACACATAAACTCCTTTGTTTATCAACTAAATTTTGCCATAGCTTCTCTTGTATCACCTTTCACCAAAACACATAGTTTTCCACCTTTATACAATCTAAGACACACAGCCCCATAATACACACCCTTATACACAAACATATGGTTTTTCATCCTTTAACCATCAAAGACATTCACCTTAGCAAGAGATGTTCTTTACACACAACTAAACCTTTAAACTACACTACATCACAATATAGTGCATAAACTAAAATTGCTTGGCACTTAGGCCCTTAAATTGCATTAAACTTGAACACTGAATTTCTACATTTAAATGCCTTCAACCTGCAAATACACACAACAAGGCTCCCATTGAAATAGAAGTATTCTTGTAATTCACCTTGTGATTGTTTTACTAGCTCAAATTGCCATTTGCTCCTTAGTCACAAGTTCTCAAATATGATTATGTTCTTTCTCCTAGGTTTTATAGCCCTTACATAGAGTAAACTCTAAGCTACACTTAGTACATATCTAAACCCATCCCTTAAAGCAATGAACCACCTTAAGGTAAGCCATTTACCTTGTTTTTCCAAGCTTTTCCTCACATTCCTCTCCTTGGATTTTGTTGCTTGATTATCGGCAAGCCCTTTTAATTCCTTTGTCAATGTTCAAACCAATATACAATTACTCCAATGAGTACTAAGGAATGCACTAAAACCTAAGGAATCATTCCTAGGTTAAATAGAGTGCTTTAAGGTATTAAAATGGATAATTACCTTTGAAGTCTTAGGATAGACTTGGGTATGAATCAAGGAGGACCTCCATTAGTCTTTGGAGATTAAAATAAGCTAGTTCAAAGAGTAAAAACAAGACTCCATGAGAAAACTATTTTCGGTAATGCACTAAAGTGAAGGAAACTTAGTTTTTCTTTCACTTTTCTTACCTTGAATGAGGAAGAAGCAAAGGAGATCTTCAAACAGAACTTTCCCCCTTCAATGGAGTTTCTCCATGGAATCAAACATGAGCTTACGGAATTTGAAAAGAGAGGATGAAAGGCCTTGACTCAACTAAGACACATATGTGCTTAGTTTTTGATTTGGAGCAATATTGAACATTTGGTGAGCAAATGAAGTTGGAGAAGAGAGGTGCTGTAGCAAGAACGAGATTGGTTGGGAGAATGGAGGAAGATGACGGTGGGAACAAGAGAGAATGAAGGAAGAAGGTGAGAGGTAAGCTTTTGTTAAGATATTTGACTTATAAAGGTAAATAGTAACTTTACTTTATTTCTTTTTTTCTTTTCTTTAGTTGGCTGGCTAGGTGGGTGACTTACCACCTCTAAAACCGTGCCCCCTTCATTCTATAAGATATTTATGGTCTTTGTTGACCATTTAACTAATCAAAGTTGACTTAAGTCAAAACTAGCACTATTAGAGCACTATTCACAAATTAAGGCACATAATTATGAAATTTTTGGTTTCCCATTGATTTAGACTTCCTAATGTGACACTAAGTAGTACACATGTTGATTAAAGAGTAATTATGGACATTTAGCCACTCAAACCCATTTCCAAGACAATTTTTCAAAAATGTGCTTTAAGACTCCTTAAAGCACATTTTGTATTTTAACTTGTTTTCAAGCTTGGTTTTCTTTAATAATTGATTTAACATGTTAATTAGAATGTTAATAAGGTCTAGGAATGACCCTTAGGTCTTACACAAGGTTACACCAAGTCTAGGACAAGTTTTTGCCTAAATTGACTTTATGGTTTTTTCCTGTGTTTTGTTTGGTTTAAATTGTCTACCAATGCCTCCTAAGGACTTAATTAGCCTTTTAAATCATAATTGAATGTTATTAAGTCTTGGTAGGCTCTCTGGGTCCTAACCAAGTTCATTTCAAGCTTAGAGCACGTTTTGGCTCAAACTATCTTAGTAGTACTTTACTGTGTTTACTATGGTTTAATTTGTTCCCTAATGTTTCTAATGCAATTTTTAGCCTTTAAATACCATAGTTTAATATTTAAACAACATATCAAGGTTTGGGGTATTTAATACTAAAACAGTACAATTTCTACGCAAACAACAAAAAACACAACAAAAAACATCTAACGTATTATCAAAGGGCTCTTGGACTAAAAAATATAGACTAGGGATGTCTCTTAACTGTGAATGAGGCCCTTGGGCTAGAATTCTCTTTGGGTTGTGGATAGGTGCTCGGGCCTGAGAGCTCTTGGATATGAAGTGAGACACATAGACCGGGATGTATTTGGACTGTGGATAGGGACACGGGCCTGAAAATATGTGGACTAAAAGTGAGGCACATGGGCCAGGAGTCATTTGGACTATAGATAGGTGCATGAGCCTGAAAATATGTGGACTAAAAGTGAGACACATGGGCCGGGATGCATTTGATCTATGGATAGTCGAATGGGCCTAAATATTAATGGACTAAAAGGGAGGCACATGGGATGAGATGCATTTGGACTATGGATAGGCACTTGGGCCTGAATATCTTTGAATTGAAAGTGAGGCACATGGGTCGAGATGGTGTCTTGATTGTGGATAGGCCCTTGGACCTGATAGATCTGAATTGTGAGTGAGGCACTTGGCCCGAAACACTTAGAAAATGAGGCCCTTGGGCCAAAATAATTTCTAACTGTAGATTGGTGCCTGGGCCAGAATGATTCGGACATTGAGTGGAGCGCTTGGGCCGGAATGACATTTAAATTGTGAATAAGCACTTGGGCCTGAACATCTTGAATTCAAAGTGGCATACTTAAACCGGAAGAAATTATATGGAATATGAATGAGTATCTGGGACATAAGATTTTCCAGAGTTCAAGTGGAAGACTTATTTCAAATTCTTGATGGGCCTTTGGGCCAGAACCTTAACACGATCCATAAATCAATTTTCAAGTCTCGTGAATTATGGCAAATTTATTTGGATTTTTTTCTATGGGCCTAAACCCAAATGGATCAAAAATGAATGATTTAGACTTAGAAACTTTTGAGGCCAAAAGAGAGACCACCAAGATCTAAGGTATCTGGGCCGAAGCCAAGCGAACAGTTGACCTAGACTATAATGGGCCTTTAGGCCAAAAGGTAAAGATCCAATAAAAGATTATTTTTTTACTGCTAACCCCACATAATCAAGCTTATCACAGAAGCTTGGAATCACAGAGTTATAAAGAGAAAATGTGCATGTCCTCACATGAGGCTTGCACGTCATCCTCTTCATTTCGCCCACCTTTGCGCATCACCATAAGCTGTGTGTCTCAAGACGGGTCATGTCTTGGCATGACCACAATTTGATTTTTGGGTAAGGATAAATAGATCGGAGAGGTGCTTGGGGCTTTGGGCCCGGGTAATGAAAGGATGGGGTTTGCACGCCATCCTCCTCATTTCCCCCACTTTTATACATCACCCGGCGGTGTGTGTCTCAGAACGGGTCATGACTTGGCATGATAAATAATTGGTTTATTTGGACCCTCATCTCTCGTATGCACAAGATAAATATGCACAAGCTAATTAAAAGGATAATATCATAAAAAGAGCCTTAAAGATTATAAGTTCAAGTTAAGCCCTATTTCCTAAGTTTAAAATTTTAAAACTTAGGTGGTAGTCCCCAGCAGAGTCGCTAGTCTGTGGGCGTTGGTTTTAAACCCTTAAGTATTTAGCTTAAGGCTTCAAGATTCGATTTGCAATTAGAACAACTAAACTGAAATTATAAAATTAAAGCTTAATTATTCTAACTGGCCCACACAAGCCTAAATAGAGTCGCCACCTACGTTTTAACCCTCTAAACTTGGAAAGGAAATGTTACTACGATTTTTAGAGCTATGGGTCCGGGGGCTTGGTATGAAATCTTTAAGGGAAAATTCACAGGATACCACTGTTTAAGTTTCTAATTCACGAAATACCACTGTTTTTTTGTAATTCAGCTTTAAACATGCTTAAACATTGTCCAAAATTGATGAAACGTTACATGGACGATGCTAAAGTGTTATATTTTGGTCCAATATCAAATTTGATGTTTTTTAAGCTCATATTCATTGGGTCCCACATGTCACATATGAGCTTAAAAAACTTCAAATTTGATATTGGACCAAAATATAACACTTTAGCATCGTCCATGAAAAGTTTCATCAATTTTGGACAACATTTAAGCATGTTTAAAGTTAAAATTATAAAATAAAAAACAGTGGTATTTTGTGAATTAGAAACTTAAACAGTGGTATCCTATGAATTTTCACATTTTTTAAAGGGTTCAGATTCCTTCATTACCGCTTTTGAAATTTCTTTTCCTCTACTATTATTATTACTCTAAGATTTAGAGTTTTATGATATTATCCTTTTGTTATGGAATTATAATTTTGATGATTTTGAAATGTTTCCCTTTGTAGCGTAGGTAAGAGAATTCTAATTTAGCAAGCATAAATAAACACCTAACAACTCATATGATTGTATTAAAACAGTAAGATAACCTAGAGGAAAAAACGTATCTATCATTAACGTAAGTTCAACAAGGCATTATCCTAATAATAAATTACTGCAACTTATCATAGCATTAATTAAAATCAAATAAATCAAGAAGAGAAAAAACAATAAAGAACTGATTAAAGAAACTATTATATTAAAGAAAATGCTTATCTCTTTCTTACCGCCTCTGAACAATTTTGCTGCAGCAATCATCAATGTCATGATCAGCATGACACTGATCCATGAATTTGTGTGGGTCTTGTTTGCTTGTATGATCGGCCCACAACCCAGCCAAGAAATTGATAGGAACTTTTCCTATACCAACTCAGCCCAACCCGAATTCGCGGCTTTATCATTTGCAGCTCAAAGGCCATGTTTGGTCTAATATGTGAGTCATTTGGGCTTTAGGCCCAAAAGTTTAGACTTAGGTGATTTCTCTCTTTCGGCCCAATTTGAATTTTCAATTTAATTCTAGGCCCATGAAAAACAGATCCACCTAAAGTAATCCATGAGACATGAAAAAATCCATCAGGCCTTTCCATCTCACGGCCCATTCTAGTCTAGGAAGACTTTTTACTCGGGCATTGACCCAAAATACTATATCTAGGTGTTATCTTTTAGGCCAATCAGAATTACTCGGCCTAAATTCCAATTTACATTGAGAACATAATTTTACAAGTCATTCTGGTTCATGTTTCATATTCCTAGCCCAAACGCGTTCCGACCCTAGTGCCACATTCTCACAACACTATGGCCCATGCACCACATCCTCAAAATGTTTCCGGCACAAGTGCCAACCCACTTATGAATCATCTTGGCCTGTATGCCTCACTTTCAATTCATCCAGGCCCGAGTGCCAATCCACATTCATGAAACCATTTCAACCCATGCACCTCACATTCAGGTTCAGGTACCTAGCTCCTACATAATCCATAGGCATTCCTAATTCAAACATTTTGTAAAGCCTACTAAGAGTCCAAAAAAAGACGATCACAGTTGTCTTACTGACACCCCGGCAGTCAAGAGCTCATCGACATCAGACGGTTCAGCAGAGTTCAAATTCAATAGAAGGCTTAAGGTTCACATGCATTCTACTGCATAACTTGTTAAAACATACATCACTCAAATGCATCACTCGGAGTTTTCAAAGAATGATCGTTTTCAAACCACTAATAAGAAGCATCGATTTCGTTAAATCAGCTCTTCCTCATGTTCACAAATGGATGTGTGGGCGTTGGTTTTGAACCCTTAAGTATTTAGCTTATGGCTTCAAGGTTCGATTTGCAATTAGAAAAACTAAACCGAAATTATAAAATTAAAGCTTAATTATTCTAACTGGCCCATACTAACCTAAATATAATCGCCACCTAAGTTTTAACCCTTTAAACTTGAAAGGAAATGTTACTACGATTTTTAGAGCTATGGATCTGGGGCTTGGTATGAAATTTTTAAAGGGCTCACATTGCTTCATTACCCTTTTTTAAAATTTCTTTTCGTCAACTATTATTATTACTCTAAGGCTTAAAGTTTTATGATATCATCCTTTTGTTATGGAATTATAATTTTGTTGATTTTGAAATGTTTCCCTCTGTAGCGTAGGTAAGAGAATTCAAATTTAGCAAACATAAATAAACTACCTAACAACTCACATGATTGTATTAACACGGTAAGATAACCTATAGGAAAAAAACGTATCTTTCATTAACGTAAGTTCAACAAGGCATTATCCTAATAATAAATTACTACAACTTATCATAGCATTAATAAACAATCAAATAAATCAAGAAGATAAAAAAACGTAAAGAACCGATTAAAGAAACCATTATATTAAAGAAAATGCTTATCTCTTTCTTACCGGCTCTGAACAATATTGTTGCAGCAATCATCAATGTTTTTTTAGATAATTTTGGGCTTAAAGCCATAATTTTGAATAAAGATAGGATCCTGGGGACCAGGTGCATGAATACATGGGCCTCATTAAAACCTCCTTACAAAAAACCCAATAGGAAAAAATATAGGGAGAAAAAAGAGTATGCACTTCATCCACATACATGCCTAACACCCGCAAACTAACCAAGTGACAAAACAACTAGCAATCATCAATGTTATGATCATCATGACACCGATCCTATATGTAATCTTCTCCTGTCCTACACCTATACCCATAGTCCCTGTCTGTTGCAGTTTTGACGAATCTTCGAATATGATAGGTAACAATTACGGCTGTTGCTACTGTTGTTGTCAATCTACACTAGTATTAGTGGTACCACCATTTCCATAACGATCATAATACAACACTTCCTCAAACATTTCACCTATTCATTCGACCGTTTAACCCATCGAAACCACACACATGATTCTCCTTCTGCACGGGATTTTTTTTGGAACCAGCATGGTCGACCCTAAGAGGTTGGTGGCGGTGCTTGGAACGTGTGGACTTGGCTGTAGGTAGACAGCAGCATCCACCAATGTCGCAGGGGTTACTACATGAGTAGCTGTACCGGTTGGTGGTCGCGGTAGATGTACACGGATGGATGCGCTTGTGGAGGTGTTGACGACGACAGTGGGTGGAAGGTGATGGCATGTTGCTTCACGCCGACACTCCAACAAAAGATATTTGATTGTTTCTTCCCAACCAGATGATACTCACTTGCTTATTCCTGGTTTTGTGTGACGCGCAAATGCAAATAGCAGGGGATCAGCTTGGTGCTCGTGCCGGCTCGTGAGGGGGAATGACTGTTGATGACAGGGCGCTGGACAAGATGAATGGCAAGGATATGGGTGTGTGAAGACAGTGAGATCTTGAGGACGCTAGAGTCACATTTGTAAGGCGGGTGGTTGTAGGCAGTGATGATGGTGGTGTGTGTATGGCATGATTGAGGTGTGAAGGAGCAACGAAGGAACGACAATCATGATGAGTCTTGGGAGTTTTGACACCGCACCAATATTCTTAGTTTTTGCAGGCAACTTAGCAAATTGGCAAATAGAATGAGATTGCAAAAACGTTTTGTTCCGGGAAGATATGGATATACGATGAGAGTTTCGTATGTTTGTATCCCTGTGTCCCTATGCCATGAAAAATGAGTACGGCAAGATCAAAAAACAAATGAGTTAGAGAATACAAGGAATACTAATCTAAAATACAAAAAAAAACAACAAAAATTCAAAATTCAAATTCAAAACCAAAAACTATTAATCAATCAAAAATTATTTTTTGGTTTTTTGAAGATAATCGTGCAAATAGAATTAAAAAAAGTTTTCTTTCTTTAAGGTGAGCTAGAGTACAGCAGTGAACCGAACACCAGCTCTCACTTAAGAAAATTTAAGCACTAATAGCCTACAAGCCAAGGAGGTTAACCACATCAGAGCCCGAGGCGTAAGAAGGTATAAGAGGGCATACCTAAGCCATGAACGAACTACAACTCGTAGATACAAGCGGTTACAAAACCTATAATTTTATTGTGAAGAAATTGCCAGGATGGGCACCAGTGAGAATAGAGAGATAATACCATTGACGGGGGCGGAGAACAAACCACTCATTTTAAGGTGGGGATACCTCTCCTTGTTGTAAGGCCTTTGAGTGGGAATGAACCCCTCAAAATAGGCTTTCACTTATTAGAGATAGAATACTCTTCCATTAGAGAATGGAACCCGTAAACCCGTGAAATTTCCTTAGAATGTTCTGGTTACATATATAGAGAAGGAAGACTGCACGGACAGACCTTATATCCGATGCCCAGAATTTAGGATGTATTATTTGTCAAAAACGAACACTATGAGTGTACCATATGACAAATCAAGTTACCAACGCACAGAAGAACTTGTGACTAAATGGAGTACTTCTTCTTTAGTCAGCCAAATTACTTGGTAAACACCATAAACGATGACAGAACGTGAGGGAGACTAACCTACACATGAACCAGATTTTGAAGTAAAACATCTTCACGTTAAAAGATAACGACCTTATGGCATGATACGGTAACCGCCATACACCCGAACCTAGAGAACTCCCGGAGTGTTTACACTATGAAGGGATGGAATATAGAGGATACGTTGGAGTGAACGCTTGAAGAATTGCACCATCAATGGCAATATAAGAAAGGCGAAGCTACTATAGTAGCAGAGGCCGAATAAACAATATTTGTTTAATGAATAAAGTCATGGTGCGCAGCAGAGCGACCATTATGTATAAACTGTCAAACATTGACATGAAGGCAATAAGGTATATGTAATACTCTGTATTTTCTTTGTTTTTCAGATTTCATAACATAACATTTCGGTTAATGTTATTAATTAAGTTATGCTATGTGGTGCTTACTTAGTTGATGGGATGTCGGAGTCTTTGATTTAAAAAGGCGGGGGCAAGGAGGTCATTCCCCTCTCTTTATTTTGTTAAGACTTATTAAGGAAAGAAAGTCATTTATTTCCTTTACAATTCACGATCAATTTACAAATCGCTCGTTCTTCCTCGCGACAGTTTCTGCGTTCTCCCTCTCTTCTTCTTCCTTGGTGAGGACCTTGTCTTCTGGTGTGAATCGTTGCGTTCTGGTCGGTTTCTGCTGCTGCTACCGTCCGGGTTCTTTCCTCTGCAAATCAGGTAGGTCCGTTGGTGAATACGGTAGTGTTATTGTTGTTTTGAGAGGAGCAGTTTCTGATTTTGTTTTCTGATTTTGGGGGCTGTTCTCTGCATATTCAGTGCTGTTTGGTGCGTCTCCTCTGCTGCATTTCGTTCATCTGATTGTTGGCGACGTCGGACAGAACCTTCTCTGCGAATTCGAGGTAAGTGGGGGATGGAATCGGGGTAATTTACTCACCCCGGGGACTGATTTATTCTAGCGTTTCTAATCAGTAATTGTTGTGATTGTGTGTTTTCACATCGGTTTTGCGTTGTTAATCGTTTGGCTAAACCCCCGAGGGTACTGATTTACAATCCTACGGATTTTGGGTGAGTTTGTGATGGTTTTGTGATTTTCTGCGCGTCTGTTCTTTCTGAAATTCGACAGTTTTGCGCTGTCCGAACATGCAAGTTCGGATAGTTCATCGGGCGCGTTTTGATTTTCAAGATTTTGAAGTGTCCGGACATCGGTCCGAACTTGTAAGTTCGGACCCGACGCGAGGACGAATTTTGTGTGAGTTTCGACATCTGTCCGAACTTGCAAGGTCGGACGCAAGTTCGGACACGATGAGGGTTTTGGTTTCTGACTTTCGACTTACGTCCGAACTTTGAAGGTCGGACGTAAGTTCGGACCTCGACGTTTTCGCGACCTCTGATTCTTGGCCTCTGTCCGAACTTGCAAGGTCGGACGCAAGTTCGGACAAGCCACTGTTTTGGGCATAACTTCTCCGTTTTAGCTCCATTTTGAGTTCCGTTTACGGGGTTGGATTCCCCTACTTGTGTACAAGCTTCTTATGTTGTTTATATGCATTTCCATGCATTTAAGATCTGTTTTGTGAGCTTTTGGTTTTGGGACCTAGTTACTTTGCTTCTGAGCCTTGGATAGTCGGGTCGGGCTGTCCCGTAGCATGCTCCGCAGGAATTCCATCTGATTACGTTTAGGGTCTCCTTAGAAAACCATTGACCGACGGGTCTGTTTAGCTGTCTCTACGGTTTCTGTTGTGGGATCTTCGGATCCATAGGACCTTATGTGAGTCCTTCTGTTGTGTTAGCGTGTTTCTAGTGTCACATTCTGTATCTGCTTCTGAAAGTCCGACTATTTTGAAGTGATGTTCTGTTCTGCTTCTGTTTTGTGTTTCCATTCTGTCTGTTTATAATGACTCTGCCTTCTCCTGTTTATAAATTATTCTACTGTTCTGTTTTGAGTGGGCTTCCTTGAGGAAGTCTTCTGCTTGCTGGGCTGTTTAGCTCACCCCTTTACTTTGTTGCAGATTGTGCTCGTGGGATCTTCTCTCTTGTCCCCTTCTGGAGCTTCGTTACCTTATGCTTCTTTAGACTTTGTTACTTGCGCGTTGGACGCTTTAGAGCTTTTGTGTAGCCTTCCGGTTTCTTTGTATTTGACTTATAAGCATTTGGATCTTGTAAACACTTTCGGTAATTATACAAGTTCGTTATTTGGTTTTTGGGGATTGTTTTGCTTAGAGCCTTGCGACGTTAGGTAGTAGACTCGCGGCATGTAACGGCCCTAACTCCTAGGCCGGTTTTGGGGTCGTTACAT